>PVIA01004817.1:0-128650 GCA_004024845.1 Tonatia bakeri | reverse complement strand
ACAGACAAAGATTCTGTAAATTCACGGAAGTGCACGTCTTCATTACCTTTAAAACTCTAACTTCTAGCAGAGTACCCAGCACTGAACAGAGACATTCAAAAACAATGCCTGTTAAATAGCTAAACAGACCAATCCATCCAACAGTAAGTCAACACGCATTCAAGTCTATGACCCATTGCTTTACTCTTGCTTTTAAAACGTAAGTCAGGCAGCAACCAATTTCACACCAATTTTTTATTCATAACCACTGTAGCATCAGGAAAAGGGTAAATTTGTATTTTTATGGAAAAAAATACATTTTATTCACTGTCTACGAAGAGAAAATGCCACTTTTAAATTAATTTGCTGTTTTCTGGGCTTAAGATGAATTTGTTGATTAATTCTTAAAAATTATCATACTATAAGTTCTTACTACAAAAATACAGATATGTAAAATTGTTACAAAAGGAATAAAGACTAATGTAAACAAAAGATGAGAAATATATGACAGAAGATGCCACATACATAACACAAAGAAATGTGAAAGCAAACAACTTTCCACTCAACTAAGAAATTAAGATTCACTACTGACTTTATTTATTGCGCTTGTTTTCTTTGTATTCAGGAGCTAAAGTTACACACATCAGTAAATGCCTAGAGAAAGAGTAGGCATTTCATCCACTCCTTAAGTTTTCACAGTTACAGATTTATTTATTCTAAAGCAATAGCTTATTAAGAAATATGATTTATATTATCCATTAACTATGTTACTTAGAATCATGAAACTAATGCTATTCAAATAAATAAAAAAATCTTGAGGCAACTGCTTTATCTATGGGGCTTTTTTGCTCCCATAGCAACTGGTGATAAACAGTAAAAACAAGTAAAAAACGCTGTGTTAGTAATAGAGCTGATGAAGATAAGAAAGATCGTCTGAAAGCAAAGAAAGCCCACTGAAGCAAAAGCTGAGGGAATAATCAAGTTTTGGATTTGACAGGTGATGCTCGTATTTTTTAATAGACAGAATAAACGTATTAACTTACATGAAAACACACTCTTATGTTACTTTAACTCCTGCAAATAAAAATGTTACATTATTCTTCAACTTTCTAGTCCTTATGAATATTCCTTTTCTCTTTGAAACAACTTTTTATAACATGATTTTTTTCATATGGCAACTTTAAAGAATAAAACTAATGTGTTGGCGCAGATACTGTTTTTAGTATCACCGTGGACTGACCCAGTACTATTAATGAGCACCTAACTCTGTACTTGGTTCCATGACGTGGCAGTAAACAAGAGAATTGGTCCCTTAAAGACTTAGTCTCCCCCAACATTTTATTTATTATTAGGTAACTATTCAGACATCTGAAATAAACTTCAAAGTAATAAGAGCTAAGACACTTGTTAGTCACTGTCTAATACTCTGAACTAGCTTGTGTCAATTAGTCGTGTACAACAGCATCAACAGAAAGAGATACTATAAAAATACTGGCCACCATCACAAGGTCATACTCTTCTGCAAAGCAATTCATAGTATTCAGATCTCTCTAACTACAGAAACTTCAACCTTGCTTCCTATTTATAAAGTTCAGAAAAAGCTTAAGTTTCCTATAAAATAATGGTTGTCAAATTTCTTGAGGCCATAAAACCTTTGTGTATTACTTCTAAAATTAAGATCCTCAGTTCCCTCAGTGGCTTGGCTATGCAATGGGCCTCAAATAAGCCAAACAGATCTTATCTAATTAAGAGTTGAAAGAAGCTTTTACGTTGCCAGTCTATAGTTCCCATAACATGTAGCTTGAACATTTACAGTTCTGTGGGCAAAGTTGGCTAGTTTGAATGGCTCACCAGTGGTACAAGGGAACTAACCTTTCCAAACAATAATTCTATTCCTTTCCCCGTACTCCAGATATTGAGCATTGTTCTTTAGAACGAAGCCAATATACACTTCCCCAGAAGCTTCACCCTTTGGCCCAAGTTCTGTCTTTCAGCTTCACACAAACCATACCTAACTTTCTTGTCAATCAGATTTTCAATTTGAATTCTCTTTCCTAGGTTTAACACCCTAGTTCCTTCAACCGTTTTAAAATAAGTTTTGGCCAAAAATTTCTAGAAGGCTTTAGGATTCTCAGAAACACCTAGGTTTTTCCCTTTTATCATCAAAAGCTTGAGAATCCAGTTACTCAGACTAGAATTTTAGTCCATCAGATGAAGTTAAGGATAACTGAAACACAGGGTTTTTCAAAGAGTTGGGACATCAGTGGTAAGTGAGCATTGCTAAAGCTAATAGTTAAGCCCACCAGCTCTAGAATCACACTACCTGGATACAAATACTCTCTGGACAACTTACTTTCTGTGTACCCTCTGATAACTTGATAAGCCTCTCTAAGCTTCCATTTCCCCATATGAAGATGTTGATGATATATATATATAATCTCACAACGTGAAAATTAAAAGAAATAATTCATGTAAAGTGCCTGTCACTTATTGTTTACAATCGGTAAAGTGTTATCTTATTGCCATTATTCTGATTGATCATGGAGAAGGTGGCTCAAAACTCCAACAGTCACTGAACTACAGTCATATAACTGTAATGAGTATCATTATGTTTCCGGTGGTTATGACTGCTACATTCATAAGTAAAACACAAGATCGTTCAAAGGGCTACATTTCCGGGATGCTCTGACTCTGGTCAAACTCCACTTGAAAAATGTTTCAGTGAAAAGGGCTCATTCACATCAGAAGCTGTGCTTCTCCAAAAGGAGAAAGAAGGTACACAGGACATACTCCCTGTGCAAGTATCTGTCCCAATAACTCAGTGAGAAAATGTCCCACTTCTCTCAGAGTATATTCGATCTCAGAGTATTAAGGAAAATATACAGAGATCTCCCATATACTCTCTCCCTGCCATCATCCATGCACAGCCTCCCCTATTATCAACATACCCCCCCCCCCAGAGTGGTACGTTACAACTGAAGAACCTGCACAGACACACCATCATCAACCAGAGTCCACAGTTTACATTAGGATTCACTCTTGGGGCTGTACATTCTATGGGTTTGAACAACTGCATAATGCCATGTATCCACTATTACAGTGTCATACAGAGTAGTTTCATGGCCCTAAAAATCATCTGGGCTCTGCTCATTCATCCTTCCCTCTCCACTAAACTTTGCCACCACTGATCTTTTTATTATCTCCAAAGTTTTGCCTTTTCCACAATGTTATATAGTTGAAATCATACAGTATGTAGCCTTTTCAGATTGGATTCTTCCACGATGTAATATGCATTTAAGTTTCCTGGCTTAATGATTCATTTCTTCTAGGCACTGAATAATATTTATTGTCTACATGTATCACAGTTTATTTACCCATTCAACTATTACAGGATGATAACGGTTGCTTCCAAGTTTTTGTAAGTAGGAATAAAGCTGCTATAAATATCTGCGTGTTGGTTTTTGTGTGAACATGAGCTTTCAACTCCTTAGGGCAAATACTGAGGAGTGCTATCGCTGGGTCATATGGTAAGAGGATGTTGAGTTTTGTAAGAAACCACTCAACTGTCTTCCCAAGTGGCTATACAATTCTGTCTTCCCATCAGCAAAAAAATGGCACATCCTGTTGCTCCATATCCTCATCAGCATTTGATGGTGTCAATGTTCTGGATTTTGGTTATTCCAATAGATGTGTAGTGGTTATCTCTACATATGCATTTCCATGATGATACAGGATGTGAAACATCCTTTCATATACTTATTTGCAATCTTTACATGTTATTTATTTATTTTTAGGGAGAGGGGAAGGGAGGAAGCAGTAAGGAAGAGAAACATGAATGTGAGAGAGAAACATGGATCAGTTGCCTCTCCTTTTGTCCTGACCAGGGACCGAAGTCACAACTCAGGCATGTGCCCTGACCGGGAATCAAACCGGCGTCCTTTCACTTTGCAGGACGATGCTCCATCCAACTAAGCCATACTGGTTGGGGCTGTACATGTTCTTTGGTGAGGAATCTATAAGGTCTTTGACTCATTTTTTAATTTGTTTTTTTTCTTATTGTTGAGTTTTAAGGATTCTTTAATTTCAGTAATAGTCCTTTATCATACATGTCTTTTGCAAATATTTTCTCCCAACTTGTTTTTACATTTTTGGTAGCCTATTTCACAAAGAAGTTTTGAAATTTATTGAAGTCCAGCTTACCAATTCAATTTTTTCCATGGATCATGTCTTTGATGCTGTATGTAAAACGTTATCGCCAAACCCAAAGTAATCTAGATTCTTCTCCCATGTTATCATCATCTTCTAGGAGTTTTATAGTTTTGCATTTCACATTCAGGTCTGTGATCCATTTTTAGTTAATTTGTAAAAATTAAAGTTTGAGCCTAGATTCAATTTTTTGCATCTGATGCCTAAGTATTCCAGCATAATGCTTTAGAAACACTACCTTTGCTCCTGGAGCTACCTTTTAATACATCATTGTATGTAAAATATGAAATTCCTATAAAGCAGATGTGATCCTGTTTGCACTTCTGGATGACAGATGCTCAAATCCTAAAATGTCTGATAATAATCGCAAAGAGTTACACAAAGAGAATTCAGGATCTACTCACCTGGCTGAGTATTCGAGGGTGGCAGCTTCAAGAGATAAGAGCAATAAAACACAGGGAAAAAAACAACGCAGGCTTCCTAGGGCTGTAAGAGTTGTGAGGTGTGTAAATGCCAGGCAGCTAAAGAAAAGAGTCTCTCTCCTCTTGTAGGATTTTTTCCTACTTGTAAGAAAGGTATCAGAAATTCACCATTTCCACTTTCCCTCAACTCTTCTTCCAATTTCCTCTATTTAGGCATTACATAGAGTATCTATGAAGCAGACTATGAATGTAGTGGGCACCTGCCATTGAATTTCATGGATTGATCACCACATGTCCCTGTTCAGATACTAAAATGCTACTCTGAAATTTAGAGCATTTGTTATAATAAATGTATGCAAACATGAAAGTGATCCATAGTTAGATTTTAGTAGACTTATAACTTCCATCCAAAAAAATTTTAAACTTACATTACGAATACTACTTTGAAGATTTCCATAGTGAAACTGCACTGCTCCTTCCTATCAGAAATAGCTTGCTTAGAGCAAACAGGAAACTCTGCTCTTTTATGGAGGGAAAAAAGTGCTTTTTTGCTCTGAAAGCAACAAAACACTATTGAAGGAAATTTTAAAGATCTAAATAAATGAAAAGACATCCCTTATTCATGGATTAGAAGAATTAATATTAGGGTGGCAATATTCCCCTAATGGATCCACAGATTAAATGCAATCCCTACCTAAATCCCAGCTGCCTTTTTTGCAAAATTGACTAGCTGACTCTAAAATTCACATGAAATGCAAGAAATCTAGAACAGCCAAAATAATCTTGAAAATGAACAAAATTGGAACCTCAAACTTCACAGTTTCATACTTGGTACAAAGCTATAGTAACAAGAAAAGATGGTACTGGCATAAGGATAGCCATATAGGTTAATGGAAATAGAATTAAGAGTTCAGGAATAAACCTTTACATTTATATTTATGGTCAACTGATTTTTGACAAGGATGTCAAAACAATTAAGTGAGGAAAGACTAATCTTTTCAATAAATGGTGCTGGGACAACTGGATATCCACCTGCAAAAGAATGAAGCCAGATTCCTACTTCATATTATATATAAAAATTAACCCAAAATCAAAGCTGTGAAACTCTTAGAAGAAAACACAGGAGTTAATCTTTGAGACCTTAGATTAAGTAGTGTCTTCTTAGATACGACACCTAAAGCACAAATGGCAAAGGGAAAAAAAAACAGATAGATTGAAAATCATCAAAATAAAAAAAAAAACAACTCACCCTGGCTGGTGTGGTTCAGTGGACTGAGCACCGGCCTGAGAACCCAAAGGTCACCTGTTCGATTCCCAGTCAGAGCACATGCCTGGGTTGCAGGCCAGGTTCCTGGTTAGGAACATGTGAGAAGCAACTGATCGATGTTTCTCTGGCACATCGATGATTCTCACCCTTTCTTTCTCCCCCCCTTCCCCTCGCTCTAAAAATAAGTAAATAAAATCTTAAAAAAGTTAGAAACACTGTGCTTCACAAGACACCATCAAGAAAAGGACAACTCCCAGAATATGGAAAACATTTGCAAATCATGTATCTGATAAGGGATTTATATTCAGAATATATAAAGAATCTTTACAATTCAACATTAAAAAGCAAATAACCCAGTTAAAAAATGGTAAATGATTTGAATAGACATTTCACGAAAGATACACAAATGGCCAAGAAGCACATGAAAAGACATTTAACAGTCCTAAACGAAATGCAAATCAAAGCTACAAGGAGATACTACTTCACAGCCACTAGGATGGCTAAAATATAATTTTTTTAAAAGACAATAACAATTGTTAGTAAGGATATGGAGAAATTGGAATCCTCATAATACACTGATTATAAAATGCTGCAGCCACTTTAGAAAAGTTTAGCCCTTCCTCAAAAAGTTAAACGTAGAGTTACCATATAACTCTACATAACATCGTGTAACACCAATTCCAGTCTGGGGTATAAACCCAAGAGAACTGGCAATATAGATTCACCCATAAAATGTACATGCACATTTATAGCAGCACCATTCACAGTTAAAAAAAAAAGTGGAAAACTACAAATGTCCATTAACTGATAAATGGATAAAATAAAAATGGCATATCTATAGAACAGAATATTACCTGGCAATAAAAAGGAATGCAGTACTGACACATGCTACCACTCAGATGAACCCTGAAAACATCATGCTAAGTGAAAGAAGCCAGTCACAAAAGACCGCCTATTGTATGACTCCATCTACATAGGTCCTAAATAAGGAAATCCAGAGACAAAGTAGATTAGTAACTGCCAGATGCCAGGAAGAGGGGAGATGGAAAGCAATGGCTGATACCGTATTTTTAGAGGAGATATTTTTAGACAGTTATGAAGGCGTGCTGATAACGGTTAGTGGAGGTGGCTCACAACTAAAAAAACCACCAAGTTATACATTTAAAAAGGATGAATTTTATGTTATATAAATTATATCTTAATAAAACTCATAAAAACAAAAAAGGTTCAAGGTATGAACAATGGAGGTAAGAATTGTGCTGAGAGAACAGAAATAGTTCTGCTCCAAATTATTACACAAAAAGGAGGGCTGTCTTAAGTCTTAGTCACTACTAAGAGCATAAAAAAAATTTTCCACATCTGAAACCTATATAATTTTATTAACCAATGTTACCCCAATAAATTCAATAAAAAAAAATTTTTCTGATGATCACAATTACAAGCTCACAAATCAAAAAGTATTATAGTAAGTTTGTTCTTTAGAATTAATACATCAGTATGCTATAACTGTATTAAAAACAGAAATTATATTATGATGATCACAGCAATCTACCACTTGAGGAAAAAATAAGAACATTTAAACTTGTATGTAAGAACATACAAGTTTTTTAAGGCTGTTTAAAGACCTAGAGAGACCCATATTACCCTGGATATGCCAATTTTCTCTCTAACTTTACTCAATCAAATTAACTGAAGAAAGAATTTCAAGGTAAGTATTCTACAAGGATAAGAATTATGCCCTCTATTTTAGGAACTCATAGAGTTGAGCTACTAAAGGGAAACAAAATTAAACACTCAGATCTTTCAAAATCGTAGTCAGTTTGCAAACGAAAACCAGAAACTCAAGAGAATTCAGATGTTGCACCATTCTAAGTTATTACACTATTACCTAAAAATAAAAAGTTAGGAACAAAAACTAGTTATTCACTGGCTTTGTGCACATGTCACAGTTTATCTGTCTGAGGCCTGCCTAATCTGGAAGAATGCAGTCACCTATTTGTCAAAATGTGGCACACATTTACTTTAATTACTATTATTCAAAAGAACCAGAGACTAAACTTGTTTCTTCAATTGGTCAACAAGAGCTATTCATTGAATACTCGATGTATTTAAGGCATAATTTTAAAACCTTCACACAGTTTGTATCATGTCACTTAATCGTACAGCAGTCTGAGGGGCAGGAATCACCATCCACTTCACAAAAAAGAAGCAAAGCATCTACACCTTGGTCTGACCCGGCAAGCTACTGAAAAATGTCACTGCCCCCCTCGCAAGGAAAAGAAAGGATCAAACCCAACTTTTAAATTTCATCATGCACCTCAAAAAGATTGCAAAAGGCACTACTGGTACATTGTCTGACAGCCCAATGGACTTGAAAATGTGTTGCCCACGCACAGGCCAGTCTCTGGATAATAAGGCTGTGAAGTTAACACTGTCACTACTGTATGACCTCTCTTTTCCTTTTAATTGTTATTTTTAGTTCTTAACAAACTTCTTGCCAAGACAGACACAGAAAACCAGAAATGCCAAAAGAAAAAAGATCAATAATTATTCTGAATGTAGCATTTCATCCGAAACACGAACAGATGCTTTCCAGCAGAGGGCTGAATGGCATCACTGAGTTGTGTGGTACAACTCACGGTACTGAAAGAGTATTATTTACAGTAATACTTTCTAGAAACACAGGAAAATGAAACCAAGAGAAATACTTACTTTCCCCTCCATGAATGTTTTGTTGTGTAGAAACATGCCAAATCCTTATTTTCCCTGATTATGTTCATTTTGTGCTAAAACCTGGAAGATAAAAATATGGGTTAATTTACAGTACAGTGTTACCCTTAGTTTTTCCTGATTCTCCCATATCATATTTTCATAGCCTGCCATATGGCACTGATTATAAGGCACAACTTTTTCTACTATACCACGGGTTTTAAATGGCGGGGAAAGGTCTATTCACCTCTCTGTCACAGCCTTTAGCACACCATGCTGTGGTTGTCCTCCTCCACCGCACCGGGAATCCTGAAGACAAGAACTGTCCTCTATCAATATCCCCAGTGCAGAGAATCTAATAAAAAATGTCTAAGTAAATGAATGTTTAAATCTCACACTGCCAAACAATGCCTTCACACACAATGGGCACCTGAAGATGTTTGCCAAGTATCAAAGCAATCTGAAAGGTTTCTGTTGCGGTGCTGACTGCCAGCCATTCTGCTGTCACTTTAAAGGGAACCTACAGTGAATAAGATTTAACTCACATATAACAGTAAAATAATGCATGTCCACAGCAAAACAATTAAAACGTTCACAAACAAATCTTTCATCCTAGCATCAGAAGATGATTATTCTAGCCTTCCTTCTATTTAGGGAAAATAGGCAGGGGTTTTTTTAAACAAAATTGAGATTGTCATTTGTACTGCTGAACCCATTTTCACAGAGTATTAACCTTTTCCCTATGGAATTAAATATTCTTTAGTATTTGAAAATGACTTCTAAGGTTACACGATATGCCACCATATGAATATTCTAGAACAAGGCAGAAATGGAAAGTGTGTGTTTAGGAACTTTTACAGCAGTTTGGTGAGTGAGCTCCTCGGCTGAAACAGGATGTGGACCGGGTCAGGACAGTCAAGCCTGGGTAGCGAGTTGCCCAAGGTGTGAGCTTCCTACCAGCCCCACGCACAGGGACCACTGATGCGCAACATTTTACAATCACCTGATCAGTTTGTTGGCTGCAACCCTGAAGTATACAAAATCCAGGATCCATTCACTTCATGAAAAAATTTAGGTAATTTTACAGAATAAATTGCTCAAACTGGCTACTAATATAGACTGATGATAAATTTTAAAAATACATCATTTGCTTCATAATGAATAAAAGTTTAAATGAATATGGCCTTTTATTTCTTTTGTCACTTGGCTAGTTCTTCCTACCCTCAATAATTAGAAATGCACTCTAAAAATATTTTAAGATTCATACTAAAGTACCAATAATGCAAAATGAATGGCTGCAACTGTGATGCAATTAAGCTTTTTTAAATGTCTTTATAGACTGATCTAAATTTTAATCATCAAGTATTCTTTTCATAAATAGAATAAAATTTTCTTTCAAAAAATTTTTGTAACAGCTTTTTCAAACAATTCACACACCGTAAGAATCAGGGGTTTTAGTATGCTCTGAGTTCCACAGTGAACACCACTGGTTCTAGAGCACCTGTGTCACCCCAGAAAGAAACTCTGCTAGCAGTCGCTCCCCACCCCTTTACTCCCAGGACCTGGCAACCAATAATCTATTGTACTTTCTGTCACTACGGCTTCGCTGTTACGGACACGTCATATAAATGGAATCGTACAGTATGTGGTCTTTGGGACTGGCTTCCTTCCCTCTGCATAACATTTTCAAAGCTGTTGTGGCATGGATTAACTCCCTTCTATTATATATTTAATACCACCTTTTGTTTATACACTCATCGGTTGATGAAAATTGGCGCTGCTTCCACCTTTTGGCTATTATCAATCACACTGCTGTCAACACTTGATTTGTGTGAACATGTTTTCCTCTCTCTTGGGTATAAACCTGAGTGGTAAAAACACTTTTAAAGATACCTGTTTATTTCTTTTTTTAAATATTTTTCAAAAGATGTTATTTATTTTCAGAGAGAGGGGAAGGGAGGGAGAAAGCGAGAGAGAATACATCGATCGGTTGCCTCTCAAGTGACCCCAACTGGGGACGTGACCCACAACCCAGGCCTGTGCCCTGACTGGGAATCCAACCAGCGACCCTTCAGTTTTCAGGTCAGTGCTCAATCCACCGAGCCACACCAACCAGGGCTAAAGACACCTCTGTTTTGAAATTGCTTTCTTCATTCCTCTTCCTTGTTTTTGCATTAGCAAATTAGTGAAGGCTTCTGTGCTCTATGTAGAATGCTTTTCTTCTGGATATCTACGTGGCTCTCATCTTCACCTCAAATGTGTTCAAATGTCACCTCTACAATGAGGCCTATCCTGGTTATCTTGTTTTAAATGGTGACTACCCTCTGCATTCTTCACTCTCTACTCCCTCTGACTCCTGCTAATTTTTCCTCTATGGCACCTTTCATTTCATAGTTTAATGTGCAATTTATTATATTTATTATTCATCTAACCCTACTAGAATATCCAGCAGGAGGTGTTTTTGTCTGTTAAGCGTATGTGTGCCCTCTCTCTCTCTCTCTCCTCTAGAGCCTACAAGAGTTCCTGGCACAAAGCAGGTGCTCAGTAAGGATTCAAGCAACAATGAAATGCAGCAATCCCACGGGAAATTCTGATGTCCACTCCAAACCTGATGTTCTACGAGGTACTCTCAAATAAGGTTTTGCCAAACTTTCTGGAAAAGCATCAATTCACAGTATGAGGAATAATAAGAGAACCGCAAGTAACAGCAAGTTTAGAGAAACATTTCTTGTTATCAGAAAGGGAATTTCTTTTAAGAGTCAACTGACATCTTCCTCCAAGTATGTATGGGGACAGCTAAATATAGTCCTGCCAACTGGTGTGTTGTTTTGTCTCCCTCTCCCTCTCTCTTTTTTTTCTGGATTGTGAATCTGAGATGACACAGGAAGCCAACCAAAACTTATTAAACCAGCAAAACATTATCCCTGCCATCTCAGTCATTTGAAGTAAATGATATTGCTGAAATGAAATCTAGATCTCTGAGAATATGCCCCCAAAATGAAAAACATAGGTCTACAGATATTCTCCCCTTATATACAATAACTGAAGACTGGGCCCTGGCTGGTGTGGCTCAGTGGACTGAGTGCTGGCCTGCGAACCAAAAGGTCACTGGTTCAGTTCTCAGTCAGAGCACATGCCTGGGTTGTGGGCTACGTCCCAAGTTGGGGGCATGTGAGAGGCAACTGATTACTATGTATCTTTCACACATTGATGTTTCTCTCCTACTTTCTCCCTCCTTCCTCTCTCTCTAAAAGTAAGTAAAATCTTCAAAAGAAGAAGACTGGAACAATGGAAGAACAAGGAGAATAGAAAAGGTGAATGACTCATATCAAACAATGGAGTCTGGATCCCTAGTCCATAATGTAGGATATCAGAATGACTGACTCTGTACTAAGGGCCTAACCTGAGTGAAATGGTAAGAAGGAAAATGTGTCTGAGTGAAGAATGGCTAGTATCACAAGAAACTTTAAAATTAAAATGAAAGTGAGAAGAAAATAATGAAGATCTTTAAATGATAGCCACAAAGAACTTAAGAGTCTGACCCGGAAGAAGAGATGCCTAGTGAACCCTGGGGGTTCGGTGGTGAGCGTGGCTGGGCCGGGGCCGGGGTAGGGCGGTGAGGGATCGGGAGAGGAGCACAACAATCTCACAACAACAAAACAAGTTTAAGAAGTAAAAAAAAAAAACAACTAAAGAATTACCTCATATGTATCACTGATTTGGGGGAATATGTAACTCAAACAGATCCTATAGGAGGAGAATTAGAACAAGTTTACATCAAGAAGGCTTATACACAACTTTTTAGAGAGCTATTATCTTGGACATGATGAAAGCACCAGATTCCAGAGAATTCTTAGGTTACAAAAGATAAAAAGAGAGAGGGAGAGAAGATGTAACACATTAAAATAAAATTTAACTACTAGAAGACATACAAATCAGCCACAGTGTACATAAAAAGATGTTCAGTGTCGCCATCAGGGAAATGCAACAACTCAGAACCACAGGATAGCACCTCACACCTGTTAAGATGCAGAGAAACAGGAACCCTTGTATACTGTTGGTAGGAATGCAAAATGGTACAGGTGCTACGGAAAACAGTAGTAAAGTTGTAACCTAGCACGCAAACTCCTGGACATTCACCCAACAGAACTGGAATTAGAGCTCAAAGAAACAGCACTCCCATACGCAGGGCAGCACTGTGCACAATAGCCAAGACGGGGAAACGACCTAAACGTCCATCAAGGAACGAATAATGAAAAATACATATACGAAGAACACATACACAATGGAATACTACTTACCCTTAAAAAAAGAAGGAAATCCAGGGACCAGAGGGGAGAGGGGAGGGAATTTCGGGGGAGAATGGGAAGGGTTTACAGGAACAAATATAAAGGACACATGGACAAAAACTAGGGGCGGGGTGGAAATGGGAGGGAAGTGGGGAAAGATGGGTGGGTGGGCTGGAATGGGAGTAAAGGACAGAAAAATGTACTTGAACAATGATTATAATAAAATTTAAAAAAAGAAAAGAAAGAAGGAAATCCTGCAATATGTGACATTATCGGTGAACCTTGCAGACATTATGCTAAGGGAAACAAGCCACTCACAGAAGGACAAATACTGCTCGATTCCACCTATGTGAATTACCTAAAACTGCCAAACTCACAGAGGCAGAGCAGAATGGTGGTGGCCAAGGACCGGGGTGAAGGAGACATGGGGAATATGCAAGACGAATACACCCAAGAGATCTGCTGTACAGCACTGTGCCTGCAGCTAATTACTATACTGTACACTTTAAAAATCTGTTAAGAGGGTAGATCTCATGTTAAGTGTTCTTAACCACAAAAAAATAACTTTTTTAAAATTTAAAAATTACTGACTGCCTGGCCTGTTAGATGAAATACTGTACTCCTGATGCAGATTACTATGCTGACAGAAAAACACAATGTAGAATTTAAGCACTTCGGCCTTGGCTGGTGTGGCTCAGTGGACTGATTCCTGGTCAGGGTACATGCCTGAGTTGCAGGCCAGATACTTGGTTGGGGGGCCTGTGAGAGGCAACTAATTGATGTTCTCTCCCTCTCTTTCTCCCTTCCCTCTCTCTAAAACAGTAAATAAAACCTTTTTTTAAAAAAAAGAATTTTAAAAAGTACTTCAATTCTCTGGAGTACTGGAGTCCACAGAAGTTCCTATGGCCAAATCAGGCACCCCTGTGAATTGTACTGTTTTAGGAAACAAGTGATGTTGCTATTCTGCATCCGATTCTGAGTAACAACCACTCAAAAAGGCTGGTAAATGGAAGTGCTGTCTGTTCCTGGTGGAAAACTACTCCTCAAACTGAAGTTTGCTTTCAGCCATGTTACATTTAAGTGGGGATATATTTTTGAGAGGTAAGAGAAGAGGGAGACAGACACTTGCTTAAGTAGCCACTCAATCTTAGAAATAATGGGGTAATTCAATGCTATTATATGTGTCTGCACAGGTTCAAAATGGAAATTAGGATAATGCTTTTTCATTTTGAACCCTCAGTAAATTAAAGGTTATCCTAAAACCGGAAAGGCTAGGTGACCCTAACCAAAAAATCTGACATTCCTGAAATTATGCAACCAGTTTGTACTGAGTACTAATCACATGTTAATGATTATGTTAGGCATTTACCACACTTTTATCTACCTCGTTTTATCTCCATAACAGCACCAGGACACGTGCATGATTATCCCCAGTTGACTGACAAGAAAACTGAGTCAGAGAAATTAAACCACTTCTCCAAGGCAGCACAGCTGGTAAGTGGGTAGACCAGACTTTGGACTCAACCTGGTTAACTCTACACTCTATGTACTTAATCTGAACTGTAGCACCTTCCCTCAAATTTGGGAAATTAAAAAAAAAAAAATGCATTCTAACCATGTAATTAGAGATTTATCATTTCACAGCACATTCCTAGATTAATTAAGACCTAATTCCAATTATTTATCTTCCCCTGGAAATATGATTAAGCACCTGTTGCAAACAACTTTTAAACCCACAATTTCAAGCAGTGAAACAAATTACCATACTCAACACAGGGCAAAAAATAAAAATAAAAGCAAAGCCACCAATGCTGAAAAACTCAACCATCTAAAAGTAAACTTTAAAATCTGTTGCCCTGGCCAGGTAGCTCAGCTAGTTAGGGGGTCATCTCATACACCAAGGTTGCAGGTTCAATCCCAGGTCAGGGCACATAAAAGCATCGACCAATGAATGCATAAATGAGTGGAACAACAGGTCAGTATTTCTCTCCTCCTGCCCCTTTCCTCTCTCTCAAATCAATAAATAAAAATTTAAAAAGTATTTCCATCTATAGGTAAACTTAAAAAAATTTTTAAACGAAGTGTTCAAAACAAACATGATGACAGAAATTGGTACCAATACATGATTTCAGGACAACCTTTAAAGTTCAACAACAGAAAGATACTATTTTAATTAGCACTGAACTTTTAAATTAACAGATTAATGAAATCTGAGGCTGGGACCTCCTTCCCAACAGTATGATAGTAACCTCTCTAAATTACTAAATTTTCAAGTAAATCTATGTTAAATTCTCAATAACCTCAACCACTTTGTGACAGTCATTTCATCTAATGAAGGTAATTGGTCTGGATTTGTATTAACTTCTTCACACCATGAGAACACTTACATAGGTAACTCACTGGGTAATGGCAATGCACAAGTATCACAAAAATGCAGAAAAGTAGGACAGGAATATTCGTACTGACAGTGTATCATTCAAGCTGAGACTTAGAACAACTCAGATTTCATCTCCCACACTTCTGCAAGTATCCCACTTCAAATTCGCAAAAACTTACCCATCTTTTTGATGAGAAAAACACAAGTTTACATGCCAATTTTAACTAAATCACATTGAAAATATCTCCAATTTTTTGCAAGTCAGCTTCAATTTTCATCACAACACCAAGATAACTTTCTGTAACTTCTCAATTTGTGCTTTTGAGAGGACTGTATTAAGGGTTAAAAAGTCAAACTGAGGGCAATGTAGGCATTTGGCTAGATTCACCTTTTTCAATGAATTCCTTTGCCTCAAGCTTTACAACACTTATGTTCTCACATTATCTAATTTCTGACTGACAGCAAAACTGACAATCCATTTAAGATCATTTACGGTTAAAATGAAAGTGATCTTACAGCAGGTGTGATTTTGACACAAAATTGCGGGATTTGAGAATCCACTGAGCACGAGCCTACGTCAAATTGAACAAAACACAAGATGAAGGGACTCAACACCACCAGCACCCAAACAGCTTACAGCTGGGCTATACGCAGGAGAATCTGCACACAGAGCAAAATTAAGTGTATGTGCATGGCTTATGTTAGTAAAAGCTTGAACAGAACACTCGCTTAGCTAAGAACGAATGAGTGTACTCAGAAAAACAATACATTAGTGAATGAAGAAAATGGCATTAGTGAAGGCAATATGCTTTAAACCATGTACTTTGCATGACAAACTGATCTGTGTGATTTTTTACACAAAGCAGAAAACTTTCTGAGAGCAGATATGATACTAATTTTTCCACTCTGAGTCCACAAATGAAAGAATAAACTCCATCATTAACTTTGTTCTTAAGTAATGAATTAAAAATACAAGTTTGTCTGGAAATGCATCAAAAACCAAGATGGACAGAAAGACTGATCTGTATTAAAGCGAGTACAGTAAAATGTCAACGTGAAAATTCTGGAGCCGAGTGTATGGATGGGTGTCTAAGGTAAAGTCCTCTCAACCTGGCTCCAGGTGAAAACACTTATGTCTGGGAAGGCCACCTTTGCCTTTATTTTCTGAGCTCTCCTGCAATAGAAACACTTTTTCTGCCACACTGTAAAACTACATCTGAAAATATGGTAAGTATTCACATGATAGGGACTAATTTATGCCTATGAACTTACTACTTCCTCATATAGGAATATCCTACTGAAAATGCAGGGGTGGGGGCCAATCATTGCTATGACAAAAGCTAATCCTTTCTGTGATTAATTCTGAGTAATAACTAAGGAGAAGATTCCTTATTACTGGCTTCTTAAAGACCTTTTTTTATTTGTGACTAGATTCAAAATCTAAGTGAATCATATCACCAGGTTAGTTCGGCTTCAAATAAAAGCTAAAAAAATTTAAATGGTTAACAGAACATTAATTTTTACCCAAATTAAAAAGCTACAACTAGATAGACTTAGATAGAATGTGCTGTGTGTGCAGGAAAACTGTTATAAACTTTAACCTTCTTTTTAAAATTTTCAGCTTCGTGTTTTAATATATAACTCAAGCACAGGCCAGAGCATTCCCTTCTAAATGAACACTGCGGTAGGTGCCGTGTGTACGATAACCTACGTCAAAGGCCTACAAAGGAGACGACGCAGCGGGTTTCGGCACATCCGATCTCAGCTCTCTCTGGAAGAATTCCCTAACTCCAAAGACAGTGTTGTTGGCGAGAAAGCCCGTGGGGACATCAAATTCAAGCTGACAATCGTATCTCCAAATGCTCACTCAGAAGTTATAATACCGAAATGTTTGCACTGTCTGTCATATCAAAATACGTTTTAAAATACTTCTACCACTACAGGGTAGGACAACACCATCAAGATTCCCCCCTCCATTCCTTTTTTTAAACATCTATTCCTTTCCAATTAGAAACTGGAAACACATTCATTAAATTAAAAGGCAACAGAAATTCAAAAGCTAAATCTGAACACTTTTTAAAAAGATATTTTAATTATTATTAGAGAGGGGAAGGGAGGGAGAAAGAGAGAGAAACATCAATCAGTTGCCTCTCACACGCCCCCAACTGGGGACCTGGCCCGCAACCCCGGCCCCAGGCGTGTGCCCTGACTGGGGGAATCCAACTGCTGCCCCTCAGTTTGCAGGCCCGCACTCAGCCCACTGAGCCAGCCTGCCAGTTAACGCTGATAAGAGTGCTGAACACTCTTGACAGTGTCTTAATGGGGAGAGGGGAAAGCATATATACCATAGCAGTTAATTTTGTTGGCCTTAGCTATTCAATATAAATCAAATATTTTAAAAGATACTGTTTCTTCATATTTTAATACTATGTATGCTGATTTCATTTGAGGGAGTAATTCTTACTTGTAATGCAAAATTAACACTGTTTACAAGAAGCATGATTATGACTCTTCCCTTTCCAGAACTTAAAAATGCCTTCAAATATTCACCTGAAAAAAACCTAAGAAATGTTTTTGCTTAAGCAAGTCTGTGAAATCAATGCTACTGATAATTTACATATTTTTGTTTGTACTCATTCTTGAAACATTTTAACCCTAATTTCCATTTCATTTCATTTTTGAAGCTAACTTGACTTACGCAAGAACAAACTGTACTAGTTCAACAAACTCATCAGCTCACAAACAACCACTTAATAACCTTGCTCTATTATGGTCAATACACCCTATTGGGTAAGAGGTTTTCAATCTAAATGTGTAGCTCTTTTTCTATTGCTATAGTAAATGCACAGTGGGGGACAAAATTTCCTAAGCATATGACACATATGACAAATGCATCTTTAAGTTTCACACTAAGCATCCCAATATCCAAACATTGTTCTCTTTATACTTAAGTAAAAGACAAGGAGTTCAAATTGCTATAATTTCCCTTTCACCCAATACAAATTAGCAACATGCAGGTTTCTAGTTTGGCTCTGAAATAGCCCTATTATTCTTAACTCTGCCATTAGTGCTTCACGGTTTACAGACCACTCCTATCTATCAGTAACCTTAAAAAAGAAAAAAAAGGAGAATCCCAGTTTACCAATTAAACCCAGAAGGTCTAAGGCAGGGGTATCCAACCTTTTGGCGTCTCTGCGCCACACTGTAAAAACAGTTGTCTTGGGCACACATTAAATACACTGCAACACATAATTGCCAAAAAAATCTCATAATGTTTTAAGTAAATTTATGATTTTGTGTTGTGCCACATTCACATCCATCCTTACTGCATGCGGCCCACCAGCCACAGGCTGGACAAAGGCTTGGGGAGGGGTGGGGGAGAATGACATATATTTTATGATTCGATTAACACCCCAAATACATTCTGTATCTTGACTAGAAATTTGAGGAAGAGAGACACCTCATAGCTGTGACTAAAGAATACAAGTCTGAAATCCATGTGTAAAAATTTCCATTTTAATATAATTAGTATAGAATTTACTGAATATTAGAAACAGTCTCCTACATTCACAACCTTATCAATCCTTCAATTTTGTCCAACAATTCTACTTGGCGAAGTCAGAACATCAAAACAATTATTTCAGATTGCTTTAGGGATTTTGCTTTCAGTCTGTTCATCATAAGATCAAATTCTCACCGATCACTTGCAAAGACACACTGCCAGTGGGCATGTGCTAAATATGGGAACACCGCTCAGTGTGGCCCACTTCTCTGGGCAGCTTTCAGCGCTGCAACCACGAAGTCCCACTGATTGCAGACTGCTGTTTCCGAGCTCACGCTCCTCATAGGTAGCCCATAAAAGCACAAGTAAAACTGAAATAGGCAGCATGTTGAATAAAGTTAAAAGAACTACCAGCAATTAAACAATTATCTTTACTGAATGGAGCCCCACTTAAATGTACCTTTGCACAAGTAACTGTCTGAAGTTACCAAAAATGATCACCACCATATCAGCCTAAGTTACTTGGGACAAAGATATCAACTAATTCTGTGATTCTCAAAGGACTTCCTATGATTAAAAATCATGATTAAGAAATACGACTGGCAGGGGCTGAGCAGGTGAAGACCGCTGATGCAGAAAGATGCGCTGCGAACATGTGTGACACTGCTACTAGAGACACCACTAGTACTTAGTGAACGGCGCTAGATGCCCCTCAGCGTAAAAGACGAGAGACTGAAGAACTGTTCTCAACTTCCACACATCTAAGAGGTATTCACACAGGTAAAAACATATTTGTAATTAAGTAATACCCAGATTTAATTCTATGTGAAATATAAATCACAAAGTATTTTTTCCAGTGTAATACGCACACAACCCTCAGAAATGCTCCTACTGTGGTGCACTTTGGCTTTTGTCTGAGTTCTCTCGGCTTTTGAGAGTGTCTACATTTTGTCCTCAGTTTTGAAAGGTATTTTTGCTGTTTTTCCTTCAGTATTTCAAGTTACCATTTAATTGGCTCCTTGCTTGCATGGTTTCTTCACTGTAACTTTTACCTTTGTTGCTCTGTATTTAATGTTTCTCTTTTCTTCAGCTACCTTCGAGATAGTCTTCGGCCTTTGTTTACATCCATTCGAGTATGTCTAGGTGTGTTTTGTTTGCGTTTTGTGGAGCCAAGCATTTATGCTTAGTGTTCTCGAAGTTTCTTGGATCTGTGATTTGATGCCTGACATTGATTTTGGAAAATCCTGTATTATTTCCTCACATATTTCAGTATTTCTTCTCGAAACTCCTATGGGATTTCATACGCATATATGAAAATGTTTGATAATACCCCCAAGCTCTTGAATTTTGTTCTTTAAAATGGTTTTGTTTGTTTGTTTGTTTGTTTTAACTGGGTAATTTCTACTGACATCTAGTGTTCACTGATTCTTTCCCCGGATGTTCAAAATCTACTGAGGAGACAAAGGTTTTCTGCCTCTCTGCGGTGTGATGAAGTTTCTAGCATTTCCTTTTGGCTGGTTGTCAGTTTCCTTCTCTCAGATGAAACCACCCATCTAATTTTGAACATTTTCCACTTTTCTTTCATACCTTACAGGTGTATCCAACCCACGGCCCGCAGGACACACGGAGCCCACGATGGATATGAATGCAGCCCAACACAAAATTGTAAATTTACTTAAAATCATTTTTTTGCTCATCAGTTTTCATTAGTGTTTGTGTATTTAATGTGTGGCCCAGAGACAGCAAAAGATTGGACACCCCTGCTTCACATATTAATTATAACCATTTTAATATTCCCTATCAGATAATACCATCTATGTTAATCAAATTGTAGTTCTGATAATTGCTCTTTCTCTTCTGCATTTTTTTGCCTTTTGCATACCTTGTAATTTTTTATTGAAAGTTGAAATGTTGTATAGGACAGGAGAGACTAAGGTAAATAATTTTTGTGACTGGAAATGGGCAAACCTTTTCTCTGCCAGGTCTTTAGTGCAGGGTGTTAATTTATTTAGGAGTAGTGCTGGCTTATGATTTGCTGTTGCTATGGTTATCCTCAGTGTACCACAGGCTTCAAATACCTGGACAATAGCTTGTGGCTTCTGTGGGGGCTGGATTACTAAAGCAACGTCTGTTTGATTCTTTGTGCAGTGCCTCTGTGCATAGCCTTGTTCTGCTCCTAGTAGTATTCTGCAGTTACATGTTATTCAACCCTTCCTGGTGGCAGAGAACTGGGGATACAGTCTCTGTTGTTCTATAATTATCATTCAGTCTTAGGCTCACTCTATGTACCTGGATCTCAGGGCTGTGATTCCCCTGGCTGCACTCTGGGGCTCAGTGGGCCTTCCCCAGAAGATTCTTTCCCTCTTCTTTTGACTCCCCCCAGTGCAATGAAAGCTCACCAATAGGGCCAGCAGAGAAGCCCGTCTCTCAACAGATTAAGACTTTTTTGTTCCATTGAAGAAACAGAGAGGCACCGAAGGAGAGTTCTTGTCCCTCCTGAAAGCTGTGCTGCTACTCCCCTCCTCTATGTCAGCACCAGAACAGATGCTCCCCAGGACCCTTTCCAGGACCCAGTGGGGTCTGTGGATAAGGAGATTAGAGGAAGCCACACTGACCCTTCACCACTTCGTCATCTATTCCAGATGAAATCTCACCAGTGTCCAGTTCTGTTTAATGAAGGTGAATGTGAATTCACGTCTCCTTTTTCTCTCCTTAAATTTTGTGCCAGTGGTTTGCTCCGTGGCCTCAACTCGTTAAAAAATTTCAAGAAAAAAAAAGTTATGAATTTGAAGTCAATCCAATTCTTTTTGTTTTAACAGTGGCAGCAAAGCTTCCTTTGGTCCCAGCGCCAAAACCAGTGGTTATATTATTTCTGAACTATTTCAGGGCAGTAGAAGAGGTGTTACAAATTACTTGGGATAAAAAAATGAGGCTTTCGCTGGGTCTGATAAAATAGAAAAGCACTGACTTAAAGGATCTCTTTCAAAACAACTTGCTTTTAAATACTTCTAAACATCAGTCAACATTTAGGCCTAAAAATATTAGTAGCAACCAAATTTTTTTGCTACAGTTTATCTGCATAGCCTTGCTTCTACCGGCATAACTTGGACATATTTGCAGGTTTGGTTCCAGACCAATGCAATTAAGCAAGTATTGCAATAAAGTGAGCAGTAATCTTTTTGCTGGTGGAGGATCTTGCCTTCTATTTGTAAAGAAAACACCACATCTGTAGAGCACAATTAAGTGAAGTGCAGTAAAAAGAGGTATGCCTGTATTTTACTAATTTTAAGCACTTTAATCAGGGATGCAAGTGAAAAGTTATGTGCAATAAGAACCTCAAATTCACTTGTATAAGTAGAAATGGTTGAGGAATGGAGCCAAATTACTTAGAACAGATCCTCTTTCTTTCTTTATTTTTAAAAGACTTTATTTTTAGAGAGAAGGCAAGGGAAGGAAAGAGGGAGAGAAACAATGTGTGGCTAAGTCTCACGTGCCCCCTACTGGGGACCTGGCCCACAACCCAGGCATGTGCCCTGACTGGGAATTGAACCAGCAACCCCTTTGGTTTGCAGGCTGGCATTCAATCCACTGAGCCACCCCAGCCAGGACAGAACAGATCCTTTTTGTTTCTATCATAATTTAGTATCTACTGAGAACCAGACTGCACTATCAACCTTTTTACAAACTGTTTGGTAACCCAGACAACCAGTTTCTATTTATTTATGCATGTTAAATTCTTACAAATCTCACGCCTTCCATGATTCCATACACTTTTCACTGATAACGTTCATATTTTTGGGACCATTTACTCATCCTCGCCACTTTAGAACAAGAGGAATAGCCATTGCTTTCCAGTAGAACATAAGTGGTGGTGCTTTCCAAGAACTGGACTATAAAGGTTCTTTACATTTCTCTTAATAAGTTCTGACTCCTCTTTTCCTCTCTTGGTATGTTCCACTTCCTATTTCCAAACTAGGAGTACACTGTAACGTTATCTAAACAAGGTCTTATGTTCCATTATATTAACAGCAAAATACAAGTTTGAGATATATAAGGTTTCACAGTACCTTTAAAATGTTACCAAGGTTCTGTTATATATTAAATTAAGTCAAAGAATAAAGCACTCCCAAACCAAAGAACAGTGAAACCAAGTCTTTTTAGAATATCAAATTTTTGACAAGTCGTTTTCTAAATTTCCTTTCTTTCTTAAGGCAAGTCCTGTTTCGTTTTCCCACAAACTCACAGAACACTGGTAGTACCCTACAAAGCAAGACCGCTGTGAGCAATTTCCTCAAACTCTGCAAACAGTACTTTCAAATCCAGAAATCTATCAGAGCCATAAAGTAAGAAACACAGTAAGGAAGACGAATCACTGGGGCAGATCCTGGAGAAACAATGAAACTTTACTTTTTTCCGATGACAATACACTCTAGGAGGCTCAAAATAACACAGGCAACAGTATCCCCTTCTTTTTTGAGGGATATCAGGGCGGGGTCAAAGGGAAAAGCAGAGGAGGCAAATCATTACTTTAGGAGACCATGTCCACATCAGGGGGTCATTTTTAAATTTTTCTCCCCCCACCCGAAGCAACTGATAAAGGAAACAATCTCAAGACAAGAGTGGTTAACTGAACACCCCACGATAACGACACAACTCAAGGAAAGGCATTCTCCTAAGTGTACCAAATCAAAATCTGCGTTTAACAACGTCTAAATCCTACGTTACCTACCCAACCCAAAGGCCGCATTCAGAAACAAAATCACAGCAGCAGAGAAAAGGCGACGATGCACAAGCTACTGTGCAGACCGGGAAAGCCTTGGGGGAAACTTGACTTTGGAAAAGGAGGAGACTGGAGAAAAAACAACATGGGTGCTCCCCATTCCCTAACAAAACTAAACAAAGAAAGTCAAAGTATACGCGGGACATGGGGACAGAAGAAGGGTCGCTGACCCAAGCAAACAAGAGTTGCCAGCATCTATCAAAAGAGAGCTAAGACTAGGTAGGAGGCTGGGAGTCCCGAGGGCGGAGCCCAGGGGGAATAAGGGGTGTGTGGGGTAAGGATATGCAGCGGAGGAGCCGTGGTGGGCAGAAAACAAAAAGAGAGATAGGGCTGAACAGGGGAGCGCCCTGGGCGAGTGTCCGTAGGATCTGGGAGAGGCTGAGGGGGTCCGATGGGAGGAACAAGATCAGCAGCTTAGGGGGAGGGTAACTGCCTTCCTTAGCAGCCGGAGGCTGCGGCGGTCGAGACACCATCCCTCATTTTCCCTGCCCTTAGCCCCCCGAGTCCCCGCGGCGTGGGGAGAAGGTAAAGCAGAGTCTGGTGCCCAGAGCGGTTTACCTTGCAGGAGGCTGGAGAGGCTCCAGCTCGAGCTCCTCCCGCCACCGGCTCTGCGGCCAGAGTGGGATGAGGCGATCTCCGGCCTCCTCCCCTCACTTCCCCTTTTCCCCGCCGGGGCTCAGTAGCTCCGCTGCCGGGGGTTCCTTGTGCCGCGGCGACGCTGCCTCCCCGCCCCCTCCGCCTCCTCCCTCTGCCTCTTAGAGGCTCACTCTGGAGGCCGCCATCTTCGTTCAGGCTTTGAGAGACCACGCTCCACTACGCCTGCGTCGCCCCCGCCCAGGCTGTCACGAGACCCGGTCAGCTGATCTCAACTTTTCCGCCTTCTGCCCCGCCCCTTCTCGTGCATTTCCCCGCCCTCCCTGTCCCATTCGCTCCTTTTCCCAGAAATTTCGAGTTCCGCCTTTCCGCCCGCCCAGCTCCATCAGCAGTTACTCATGCGCAGAATGGCGAGGCTGGCAGTGGTTTCCGGAGTCCACGCAGCGCCTGGGGGAGACCCGCCCCTCAGCGAACGCCGAGAGAGCCACGCCCCTGGGCGAGAAGGAGGGCCACGCCCCTCGGCAGGTGCCCCTGACTCCCGAGCGCCGTTGCTGAGCCAGCGACGGTTCACGGTTTTGCACTTTTAGTCCTTTGATGTTTTGTATTAGAGCATTTTTCCAGCCTAGCCCTTGACTTCAAGTGCCACAGCGTATCTTCGAGGTAGTCTGAAGCTTCAGCCTACTATCCTGTCTGGCCGGATTGCCCCCGAGCAGGTTCACTACAGATTCACGTGCTTTTGAGGCTCCCCAAACAACAGTTTAAAAGGACTTAAATTTTGGTTGGTTTGGGCAGTCGCAAACACCAAAGCTTGGGAGCTGCCCGTGGCCTTTTGCTGGTGGCAATGCCAGATAGATATAATGAGAGCTCCACTCATTGCTGGTCTTGTGTCAAGAGCTTAATCTTCAACTGTGAAGTTGTAATCATTCTTGTTTTGCAGATAAAATGACACCCCTTCCCACAGTAGTGAGTTTGGTGTTTGAACCCCAGCAGTCTGACTTCATATTTGTGCCCTTGATACCATCTTCCTGAACATCTAGGAGCTGGGAGAGGGAAGTTAGAGAAAAGAGGGGACGTTATATATTACCTGTGGGTAAAGGTTTGAAGAAGTTCAGTGTCCACCCCCAGACCTACACTCTAAACACAATAGCTCGAAAATAAGTAATTATGTTACTGGACAGGGGCCTGGCCCTGAGTCTGCCTAGGGCCAGCTGTAGTGTGTGGCTTCTTGACTTTGTGTAGGAAAGATTTCTATGAGGAGCGTTCATTAAAGCTGGGCACAGTGAAACAAGGAAGGGCTTATCCATGTAGAGGAAGCAATAGGCAAGCCTAGATTGGGCTTCCTTAGTTCATTGGGAGGTCAGAAAAAAAGGGGGCCTTGGCCACAGGTTCAGGAGATCAGCCTGGGACAAACTGTCAGCTGCCCATTGCCTTAGAAAAGGGCAAGGAAATGGAAGAGGTTGCTCCCCAGAGGAGGAGCACCACTGGGTCCTTTGTCTTCAGGCTTTTATAATTTTCTTGCAGGCAGGAATCTTAGGGGAGGGTTTCAGCAGAATATCCATCAGTTTTCCAGGTGTGTCCTTTTAGGGTTGTGGTCTTCGCTGATTGGTCAGTGCCAGGGAAGGGGTGCTTGGTCATGGCCATTGGTTCTGGCCTTGCCCACTAGATTTTGCTGCTTTTTGAGGGCCTGGAGCTGAAATACAATTGAGGCCTACATGTTAACTCCATGGAGGAAAGGTGACCCTGGTGGTGAGATCTTTTTTTCTTCCAGTTTTGCCTGCTGCCAGGCACTGGGGACCTTTGTCTTGGTGACCGTGTGCACCTGGCTTTAAATTACTCAAACATTGTGTTCAGCTGCCTCAGTTTCCCTATGCCACTTGCCAAGGAATTTTCCTAGCTTCTTACTATCCCGTCTCAGTTCTGCTGCAAACTTCAAAGTATGACTGTATGGATAGCTTGCATGGATACATTATTTTATAAGGGTTAAAGGTTTCTGATAAGGGGTGTAATATTCTGGAGAGCAACCATGAAATTGTGATTTCTTTGGAATCCTTTTCAGAGGTTGGCTCTTTTTTTTTTTTTTTTAAGAGACAGCAATTGCAGAATGAAAAGTGTAGACAACAGTTCTTACAGACTTTGCTTTGTGACTTTATTGCCCCTTTCTCCTACCTTGGGGTAGAAAAAGGCTGCCTTTATAGCAGACTTTCTGGTCCTGCAGCAGTAAGATAAGGTGCAACTGAGGGGTGGTACCAGGAATAGCTGGATGTGGGAAGACAAAACCCTAAACAGAGTAGAAAGAAAAGAAAAAGAAACAGGAAGGCTGAGTTAGGCTTTCTTGGCTTATCCCGTGGACACAGAAACCTGTGTTTACCTTCTAGGTTACAAAGCCTTCCAATAATCCCAGAAGGAGGTGTGGGGTATATTATTTCTATTTAATAGTTGAAGCAGACCCAGAGAGTCCAAGAGACTTGCCCAAGGTGAGCTAGCTCCTAAGGGTTGAGTCGAGATTTAGTCACAGGACTTGTAACATCAAGGCCAGTGAACTATTAAACCTGCACACTGCCTCTCTGCTCAGTATCTGGGACAACAAATTGATTACGGGAGTTGGAAGAAGACTTAGGCATCACGAACTGCCCCTCCCCGCCCATTCCCTGTAGTGAAGGATTCCCTGCCTACCTTTCTTTTTTTCCGTTTTGCAAATTTAGGAACAATTTTCTTTGCCCTCTCTTTCATGAGTTGTTTTTTGGTTTTGTTTTTCCTTTTTCTTCCTCCTTGTGACATCCCTTTAAGTATTTGCCAATACAGACAAGAGTCCTATCTCATCCCCTCTCCTCTGCTTGTCCTTCTAACCACCCCAACCACAGCTGCTCATCTTCAAAAGTCATGTCTCTAGTGCTTTCAACTGTTGCTTACAGGATGTGGTTTCAAGGCTTTTGACAAATCCCCTAGCTGCCCTTAATTAGATTTTCACAAGTTTGTAGTATCCTTCTTAAACTACTAAAATTAAACACGAGAGTCAGGAAGGATATGAGGACTTGTCTCATCTTTCCCTATTCTTCTGTTAAATCAGACCCATGTGCCCCGACCCCATTATTTAAACAGTAACAAATACAAGGCAGGACCCCAAATTTCTCTTTCTGGTTATATCTTTCTATTCAAAATCCAAGTTTGCCTTAGCTTCTCTGATACTTTCATACTGCACTCATATCAAATTTATAGTCTTAAGGAGAACAACACAGAAGATGTCCTTCTAAGTTATGCGATACAATATTTCACAGTGTCTTAGATAGCAGTAGCTAGTACCAGTGGCATAAGTTAATGTACAAACAGGAAAGGCTTCAGATTTCAGGGAACCCACAAGATAAACAGCTGCTTATCGAACTCCACATTGCTACTAAATTGCCCACCTGATTACATCAATGCCCAGGTCCTTGATAAATCCCTAAGAACTCTACATAATTCAGCAAGATTTGAACTGTTTCCAGTGCAGTAGCCACTAACCTATGTGGTGACTGAATACTTGAAATAAATTTAAAATACACACTAAATTTAATATGAAAAAGAAAGTAAACTATGGCCTTAAAATTTTTTTATATCAATTACATGTTGAAATACTATTTGGGTATATATTTGGTTAAATAAAGTACATTATTAAAATCTGTTTCACCTGTTTGTTTTTGAAAATGTAGTTACTAGAAAATGTAAAGTTTTGTATGTGCGTCCCATTCTGTTTCCATTGGGTGGTGCTGCTGCAGAAAGTCTCGTGCAGATACGGTGTCGGGAAACATTTTTCAGTTGAGTTGGAAAGCTTGAAGATCTCACAGAATGTTCTATTAGACTTTATTTTAATTTTTTATGTGGCTATTTTTTTTGTTTCCAGTAGTTTTTCTTCAGATTTATCTCACCACAAATATTTAGTTTTTTGTGTTCCTCTACACCTGACTGATATATTGTGTAGACTTAAAATTACTGACAACATCTGGCAAAAAATGACATCAGGATCCCTTGACATAGATACATATGTGTCTACTCATATGTATTGTAGTTTCCACATTTTTAATAACAAATAATAGTCTGGTTTCCCCTGCCCACTTAATCCTATTCCAGAAACTCTAATTTTATTATTAATAGATTTCATTATTATTAATGAAAATGGCTTTTTAAAAAGTATAGTGCTATTTATAAATGAAGGACTTTGGAGTTACAATATTTTATCTTAATAAAAACAAGCGTTGAGCCCTGGCTGGGTGGCTCGATTCATTGGAGTGTTGTCCTGTACAGCCAAAAGGCTGTGGGTTCGATTCCCAGTCAGGACACATACCTGGGTTTTGGGTTCAATCTCCAGTGAGGGCGCATACAGGAGGTAGCCAATTGATGTCTCTCTCTCTCTCTCTCTCTCTCTCACTCTCTGACTTTCTCTCTCTTACTCTCTAAAATCAATTAACATATCCTCGGATGAGGGTTTTAAAAAATGCTTTCATTTAATTACAAGAAATTATCTAGTTTCACCATATTTTCAGAGTTAGGTCAAGAGGGAAAATGAAATACCTGTTCTGTGATTTAACCATTTAAAACCATTATTGAAATATTGACTAAGGAAAATGCCTCTCTGTGTCCTCTTCTCTCATTAAAATTAACCCCCGCACTGCCCTGTTAGCAGTAGACACATTGCTGAGGATTTTCCAATTCAAATGTTCTTACTAGTAAATCCAAACACTTCCAGTATCACTGGGCTTGAGAGAAATTTAGAGTCTCACATATTTTTTTTCCATAAAGGATTTTGAAGATTTCCAATCTGCTCTGAAACTATTAAATTCAGACAGTTGTAGTCAACACTTGAAGGAAATATAAGGTGGCAAAAGGATCAGAGTCAATTCCCTTAACCTCTTTGCAGCATTGTTTCCTTATCTGTAAACTAACGCTATCAGCACTTACTTGGGGAGAGTGCAGTGAGAAGCACACAAAATAACCTAGGTGGAGCACCTGCCTACTACGCCCTCAGTAGCTTGTTTTATCACTGTAGGTAATCTCAGGATCTCCAGCTGGTGTATGTAATCCTGTGCCTGAGTTTCCTTGGACCAACCACGGCAAAGTAAACAGAGTTTTAGACTATCTGTCATTACCATAAGGGAGAAAGTTCAAGTGTTCATTCTTGACAACCGTATCTGAATATTCTTATGAAAAATCATAATATAGTTCATGCCCAAAATATGTCGTTATTTTTATTTCTGTATGTATATGTGTTAAGCAGACAGTTTAAGATTATCTACAAATATTAAAATGAGGTAGTTTTTTTATTCCTGAACTTAAATCTCTGTCAGCAAACAAATTGTTCTGTAACATGAATGAGGCCAGGTTTTGCAAAATGTCTAATGAATAATACAGTAAGAAATTCAAATAGACTATGGCTACATGGTGCCTTGGTTGCTTCTTCTTTTTTTTTTTTAATATGAACCATAATAATGTCTCTTTTTGGGGTAGTTTTGAAATAGACTTTATTTATTTATTTTTAGAGAGACAGGAAAGGAGGGAGCAAGTGAGGGAGAGAAGCATTGATCTGTTGCCTTTCTCACACCCCCAACTGGGAGCCTGGCCTGAAACCCAGGCATGTGCCCTAACGGAGAATCGAACCGTCAACCTTTTGGTCCGCAGGCCTGTGCTCAGTCCACTGAGCCACACCAGCCAGGGCAACGATGCCTCAGTTCTGAAACAAGCAAAATGTAAATCATTATTTAGCACTTTCTAAAAACAAGTTATTAATTTGTCATTCAGGTTTTCTATACTATCCCAAATAGACAAGGAAAAGACAGTCTAGTTAATCCAAAACTCTGAATAATTTTGGACCAGTTTTCAAAGAAATATCACATCAGAGATCATCCTGGCTCATGTCTATCATTTACTGAGCAGTTACTCTGTGTATGGACTGGAAGGTATTGCCTCATTGGGTTTTTATCACAACCCTAGGAACACACTGTTATCATCCCCATTTTAGAGGTGAGACACCCAAGGCATTAGAGAAAGTATTTAGCTTTCCCAGTGTCTTATCACTACATAGCCACAGAAGCAGTCAAACCAGGCCTCTTGGATTTCCAAGTCCGTAGTCCGAACTACTCACACGAGATCTAACCCACAAGCTCTAATAGCCACGATCTCCTCTGTCCTTGGTCACTCAGGAGTCACCTCTGCTCACAGTTCTACTAAAAGCTTATCTTACAGGCTTTTAAAGGAAGGAAAAGCAAAGAGTGCAAATCACGCTTTGTCTTTAGTGCATTTTCACTAAATAACATGGAAGGACTTCAACTTGTGTTTTATTCTTATCAACATCAATCTTATAGTACTGCATTACATTTTTATTAAAATGTAACATATAGATAAATTAGCTCCTCAAAAATGTTGTGTTTATAATTTCAGATAACAGAAAATATGACTTACCCCCAGCTGCAGCCTCCCTCAGTTCCAGCCCCATTTGTGGCCTAAACCAGGAGTAACAGAAATGGAACACAAATAGTCTGTTTCTAGTGAAATCAAATAAATGACTAAAGGGAAGTGAAACTGCAGAATAATACAAAATCAACAAATTAAACTGCATAGGGTCGAAGTTGGTAAAGAGGACACTTTCAAAGTCGTCTTTTTTTTTTTAAGTAAAATGGCTGTATCTTAGTGTTTATTTCATTATCAGTTGACTGGTACCCAGAGTCCAAGTCCACACGGTATCAGGAGATTTAAAACTCAGGTCCTGGAAGCTGGGGACTCTGTCCTCTGTTTCCCTTAGTCTCACTCTGTTTTCGGTCTCACTAGCTCCCTCACCTGTTTTTCCATTTGGTAAAAGAGGCCTTGGGAAAAGGAGGATAAACAAGGATAACTGGCTTTCTCTCCAAACATGCGTAATCTCTCTCTCTCTCTCTACCCCCCCTTTCAGCTTTAATTTTTTTCTTTTTGCACTTTTTATCACTCTCTCATCTTCGCTCAAGGAGACTTTCACATTAGAAAAAGACCAAAAGGCAGTCAGTCACCTGTCGACACTACATAGTCAGTTCATCCATTACTCAGCCAACACTCATCACAAAAGCACCCTGATTAATGTTGTTTAAGAGTCCGCATTGACTCCAGTGGCATGTTGATTATCCAGTGTCAGACTGTTAGAGTGGTTTTTGTTGAAAAAGGTACCCAACCATTCCTTGCTGCAGTCCTGTTGAAGAAATTGTTTACTGGTCCCGGCCCAATCCCAGCCATCCCGAAGTATTCATCTCGGCTGCGGCTGTTCATTAAACACACGTAATTGACAGGATTTATCCTAATCCTGTGGGGATACAGAGAAACATGGCTACACCCTCTCGTGGGGAGAGCCCATGGCTAAGCCTCTCGTGGGGAGAGCCCTGTTCCCTTGTCCCAGTGGGTTTTTAATGAGAAAGTAGACACAGTGTGTGGATTCACAGTCTGGCAGAAGGGACCAAAGGGAACAGGTAACTTACAAAGATGCTAACAGAGTCCCTGTTGTGATTCTGGGCAGAGATTGGAGTTTTATCATATGAAAAGGACTACATGGCTCAAAGGCCTAGTTTTGGTTTCCTGTCTGTGCTTTCAAATTCCAAATTAACAACATCCTCTAGCAAACAGATCTCACAGGATCTTGCATATTCTATGTCCCAGGCCTGATTATCCCGGGGGTGCACCATCTCCAGTCTTAGCTGCCCTTTTGGCTGTTTGCTTAGCCTGTGAAGGGCAGGAGACAGAGGCAGCCAGGAAACTTGGAATTCTCACATCTAAGTACAAAGACTCAGGCTAAGAGGGGGCAGGAGCAGATGCCGATCACCCCTTCTTTTCCACAGCCCCTTCATTTCCACAGCCTCGTGAGTCTTATTCCATAGGCCTTTATGTGGTCAGTACCTGTCTTAGGTCGCCCCTTGATTAAGGAGTCTTACCCGTCATTGATCAAGCATTTAAAGGCCAGGCACAGAACAGGTAGTGTCCATGCCAGGGGAATAAGTTTTGTCTCCTTAGTGGCTCCTGGTCCGGAGGTCTCTCACTCAGCCTAAGTCACAGGGGGTCACAGCTTCCTGAGACCAGGCAGGGTGGCCTTCAACACAGTCCCTTTGTGACTGTGGTGTCAAACATCTCTTCCACTGCAGATTCCCAGGAAGATGGTGAGTCCAAATCCACAAATCAGACAGGAGGGGTGGTGACTTGAATGTCCCAAAAGAAAGTCTGACCCACTTCAGCTCAGAATGCCATAATCTTTATTACAAAGCATCGCTATTAACTCATAGCCCTGGGAGCTCATTCAAGCCCCTAGTGGCTTGGACTACGAGAGCTGAACTTCAGTTCTGCTATTCGAGGAACTGGAGTGAACCACGTAGCGCCACCTTATCCCAACAAGCCTCTGGATTGGCGGCTGTTTATCTGATTTTGCATCAAAACCTTGACTATACTTGTCAGGTAGAGTAACCACAATCTTAAGAGTTAATAAATCAAAATTTCCAAAGAGGTTATGAAGATGGCAAGAGGATTTATTGAGAATAGTCTAATGCAATCTTTTGAATGAGAAGGATGAAGATTTTACAAAACATTAATTTTTATAATAACAAGTAAAATAACTGCAAAATGGGGAATAGGAGGCGAGTAATTCCAGTTCTGCATTCCTGAGGAACTGATTTGGTACTGGTCCAAATAGCCTTCCGAGCACTAATTCCAATTCTGTACCATTCTGACTTCTGTTATCCTTCTTTCCTCTTTGTGACCCAGTCCAGGACACGAACAGAAACTATCTAGGCTCATTAAAGAAAGCTGTTGCAGAAACTGGACTGTTGATTCAGCATTTGGCAGAAGAATGGAAGACTGTTCAGTGACAGCCTGGATTTCATTTTTGTTAGGCCAGCAAACAATAGCAGCACCCTGGCTTTGCTGAACAAAAGAACAAAGAAAACAAACCTTGCTGAACATTTCTATTTCTATAAAGGGAGGTGTTTTGTCCCTTTTCTACTCTTTTCTGGTATCAGGAAGTTTTAAGAAGTCAGGCCAAAGAACACGGTCCAGCCCTCTGAGTAAAGGCTTTACGGCGCAATCCATGAAAATCAATAAATGACAATAAATGTCTTTCTCCCAGCTCTTCACTTCTGACTTTGTTCTGCTCCAGACTCCCTTCTCTTCCTGCTGTGTTCTCCATGCTGCTATCTGCTCAATGCAGTTCTCTCTGTAAGCCAAACTGTTCAGAGAGGGAAGATGTTTACTGCTCTGCAACCTTCCTGCTGCCAGAAGCACCGTTCTGGCTCCTGGCTCCCAGCTCCCGGCTGATAATGCTGAGAAAGGCTTTCCGTGAGCGAGTCCCACTGCCCCTCACAGCGGAGCCTATCATTTTCTTGCTTGTGTTTTGCTAAAGGATCAATGCTGCATGTTTCACAAGCCCAGGTTTTACAGGAGAGGGAGTTTGAGTCCAAAATCAAAGGACAGAAAGAGCTTTTCTACCATCTCTGGCAAACCCCTCAGCACTCTAGGCAAGAGTTTCACTCCCAAGAGTAAAGAGGTTGTCAATTTGTTCTCTTTGGGAAAAATGTTTTGATAATCTTTCACAGAAGACATATTGGCATCATTACATTTTAAAATTTTCAGGATTATGCTCATTCTGAGCCAGCTCTGTCCTTATTAAAAGTAGAGGGCTATGAAACAGTTTGGCTGGGATAGATTTTTTTTTTACTGCTTGTCAGTCGAAGCTATTACTGTTTCCTTTGCCATCTTTTTTTGTTTCTTTAGTCACTCCTCATTGTCTCTCTTGTCCCCGTGGCCTCTCTTAGGAATTTCTGCTGCAGTAATAGGTATGTGTGTGTGTGTGCGTGTACACATGTACATATATACACACATCTGTACATATACATCTATACACACATATATGTACATGTTTATATATAGATAGTTGATTTTTACACAAATGGTAGTAAACCATACAGTTCAGTATCTTACATTTTTTATTAACAATATAGCTTTGAAATTGGTTTATATAATTTGCATCATTCTTTGTGAAGGCTGAAAACAATTTCATATAGATGAAACATACTTCAACTTTTCCCCTATTTTCAAAAAAGATTTCATTTCTTTGTGAGAGAGGGGAAGGGAGGGAGAAAGAGAGGGAGAGAAACATTGATGTGAGAGAAAAACATTGACTGGTTGCCTCTTGCACGTGCCCTGGCCAAACTGCAGCCCAGGCACGTGCCCTGAGCGGGAATCGAACTAGCAAACTTGCACTTTGCAGGATGACAGCCAACCATGTGAGCCACCCCAGCTGGGGCTCAATTTCAGCCAGGGCTCAGTTTTCTCCTATCGGTGGACATTTGTGTTCTTTCCAATCTTTGCTTCCACAGACAAGGCTGGAAAGAGTGTCCTCGGATACAGGTCATTTCAAATGATGTGCAAGAATATCTCTTGACTTTTTAATCATTCAGTTTTGCTGTAGTTCTTTCTTATTCTGAAGTAAATTGTAGCCTTCCTTATTGTTTGGAGTACTTCTACAGTTATTTTACTTTGTGCTATGTAAATGTAAGATGTTTAATATGTATAACATGTTATTATAAATTATATGTGCTAAACATGTAACAAAAATAAAGTGCATGAACACATGGGTAATGTCTGTAATGATCTCCTGTGAAGGGCTGCCTCCAGTACTCGTATTGATTCTTTTACGCTTCAATCTCATGACCGCAGTTTCTTATCGTTTCAATGGCAATAGACTCCAGTCATGTTTGATCCTAGATCTTTAGACTGTCTTGGAATTGGTCCCTTGATCATTTCTCAGACCCTCTGTTTTGTAGTTTTTATCTGAAGAAATGAAAATGTAGCCTTAACTCCCTCCAAAAGCAAGAAAGTATTTCAAAACTTTTGAAGACCAAAGAATTTCCAACAGCAGGAAAAGAATCCTGAGATATTCAATATAAACAATCCCTGTTGAAAACACAAATTTAAACACGCATAGGAGAAAAGATTGCACTCAATTGCGCTAAAAAAGAGCGCGGTGTAGGCTAGAAGCAGCACGTTCCACCGGGGACATCACGTTCATGAACGGAATGGCTTGGATCAGTTTCCTACCCACCTAGCAATCGGTCCGAAATGATACCAGCAGCTAAAGCTCACTGAGTGATGAGTGTTTCTGGGCACTGCTCTGATAATAGTGTTCCTACTCCAACCTCGGGCAACCTCCGATTTGCTTAGAACGTCGTGTAAATAGAATCACAGAAGGTGCAGCCTTTCGTGTCTGGCTTCTTTTCATGTAGCATCAGGTTTTAGAGGCCGCTCGTGCCGCGCACCTACCAGGACTTCACTGCTTTTCCCGCAGCGGTGTTCCATGGTGTGGACGTGCCACACTTTGTTTCTCCTCCTGCTGGTTGATGGGAATTTGGGCTGTTTCCTGTGTTTGGTGGTCATGAATAATCTGCTACGATCATTGATGTACACATTTGTGGTTGGGCACGCGTTCCATTTCTCTTGGGCACATCCGTGGGTATGGAATCTCTCAGTTGCATTGTAAAGTGTCAAAGATTATTATTTATTTTTTAAAAAATTATTTCTTTTTAGAGAGAGAGGTAGGAAGGGGGAAAGAGAGAGAGAAAAACATCAATGTGTGAGAGAAACATCATTTGGTTGCCTCTGGCATGCACCTCAACTGGGAACCGGGCTGCAACCCAGGCATGTGCCCTGACCCGGAATCGGACTGGCGACCTTTCGCTTTGCAGGATGACGTTCAACCAACTGACCCACCCTGGTCAGGGCTCAAAGATTATTTTTAAATCAACTTTTTATTTGCATATAGTGTTTACATATTATTTACATATAATAGACATATATACACAACCTATAACTTATTATATATTGCCTCTTTGTACCTTCTCTGTTATTCTGGGACTTTGTAAGGGTTAGAAACAGGACTCTAAAAAAGGGAGTGACCTGTGATTCTGCATGTCACAATCTCATCCTTAACAAAGCACAGGTCTTCGTGCAATTGAACTCATTTCTCATGACTCATTCCAGCACTGGCACTTCTCCACTGCAGGAGCCATTGCATCTGTGTTCACACATCCCTGAGCCCTTTGTGCGATTATGACCTTTAACATTGCTTTTCAGACATTGTCTGAAAACAAGTTAGGAATTACATTATGTAATTCTTATTGTTTATAGATATTAGCCACTATTTGTTGAGTATTTCCCAGGTACCAGGTACTTAGGTGCTTTGCATGCATCAACTCTGACGAATTCTATGAAATAGATAATGCTGTCATCCCCATTTTACAGATGAGGAAGGTGAGATTAGAGAGATTTTCCAAGTGTAGACAAAGTAAAATAGGAAGAGATTTTCTTTTTGCAGAATATTGTCAGTTTCTAGCTCCTGCATACTTTAGGAAAAACTTGAGGAGTTGGATAATAAGGGAGAAATCAATAGGAAGTCCCCATGGTCATCAACCACTGGTATCATTTAATTTGGGGGAAGTGCTAGAATCTAGGATTGACCTTGTTATCACCACAAAGGAGAAAATACTTAGGATCGAATAGCAGGGAGAGGGAATCCCCAGATTCCCTAGGCTCTCACAGTTTGCATCAGAAGCTTGAGTAATGTCTGGTCAGGGTCAGGAACGGCTTCCAACAGTGCGTCAGAGAAAGGAAGCATCTGCAGAGGCCATTCGTCCCCTCCTCTAACGTACTTCGCAATGTCTTTCCAAGGGTGACCCTCAGACCAGATCAGCATCACCTGGAAACTTGTCAGAGAGGCAAATTCAAGATCATGCCTGGCCCCCTGAATTCAAGTCGCTGTGGATGGGGCCCCACAAGCTGCTGTAACAAGCCTCCCAGGCAGTTGCGGTATCTGGTGCACTGGACTGGACCTCAATGTGGTAGCAGTTCAGAGCACGTGCTTTGGAGCCAGACTACACGGATGTGAATCCCATTTTTTAAATCACTTATTAAGTCTTTAAGAAAGATAGCAAATGATTAAACTTCTCTATGCCTCAGTTTCCTCATCTGAAGGACAGGGCTAGAAGTAATATATTTCATGTTTACTGGAATTATAAACCAGTTAATATTTGTGAAGCACTCAGAACAGTATTGTTAAGTACTCTGAAAGTGTTTTCTGTTATTCTTCTTCTAGGATTGTGGAACTATTTTAATTAATGTTGCTTGAATCTACCAATCCCAACAGGGGAGGAAACATGTACCTCACATCAAACAAGAGCCATTTTCATTTATGTATTCATTTGTCAAATATTATTGAAAATCTACTAAGTTTAAGGCATGGCTTTATGTCCTGCACATTTTGAGGTACTAACTCATAATCTTGAAAGACATTTAAAAGTGCATTCTATTAGTCAGCAAGCAAATCATTTCTGTCCATCCCTGGACCAACCTGGGATGGACAGAAATGATTTTTTAAAAACATCCTACATTGAAGGGAAGATTATGGTCAACCTAAAATACAACAGAAAATATATATGATACCCCCCATCAGTTAGAATTCCTCACCTTGTCTTAACTTCATTCCCAATTCTCATATTACGTTCTAGGCGACCACAATGAAGTGATCAGTGTATATTCTACTTTGGTTTGGTTCATCATGCTTATTTAAAAGGAAGGTGGATGGCCCAATAAAGGATATGATATCCTTTATTCAACTGATTTTGCTTTTCCCATTTTATTTCCACTTAACTACTCTGTCTGGAAATCTTGGCAAATGGGCGGAAACTTTGCCTTTATGGATCGAGAGCTACCCAAGTATCGGATTGCAGGTGGTTGTTGTCTTTCCATTTCTACCCATCTCACTGAGATCCAGGTGCGATCACCTGTTCTCCTGACCAGTGTAATTCATTCTTACATATGACTCTTATGATTATGAGTCAGTACGTAGCAGTAGGCAGCATAATGTCTTAAGCCTATTATACTTTCCACAAATATTTGTTGAATGAATGTGCAAATGCATGATGCGTTGCTTGGTATGGGGCATTCCTATCAACAACGTCCCTGTTATTCCTGTCATTTTACTTTTAATCAATGTACATCCTATGTGAACTGAGTTTCTTGTAGATGGTAGAGTTGGGTTATGTTTTTGAAAACCCATTTGGACAATTCTTGTTTTATAGTGAGTATATTCAGATAATATACATTAATGTTAACATTGACACATTTGGATTTAAATTGGTGATATTCCAAATTCTGGTGTTCTTCCCTGTTGCTGTTCACTTTTCAGGTTATTCAAATAGTTTCCCCATGCATTCTGTCCAGGTTTTGTAATTATATTCAGTAGGAAAGAAGGTGTAAAGTGTTTTTACTCCATCTTACTTATAACTGGAACTTAGGGAATAATGATTTCCAGAGTTTCTTTGAATCTGGGATCAGATTCCAAGTTTCTGATGGTCATATTAATGTTCCCATCAGATCTCAAAATATCAACTGTGCTACCAGTCCAACATATTTATAGAAATGTTTTCCTCCAGCAATTACAAAAATCAATGATCACTCTCTCAAGGCCTCCCACAGTAGGTGGCTCACTAAGCTCTCCCCTGCCCACTGCTGCGACCTTGGACGGTCCCTCTGGTGCTTTAGGTGAGCATTTGGGATGCAGACTTTTCTACAACAAAACCAAACAGCATCTCTCAGCCAGCAGATGGCTGACATCACAATATAACTATATCTGTTAATTTTTTAAAACTAATAATATGTATCAGACCCTGTGGGAAGTATTGAGAATGTAGCAGTGAACAAGAAAATGGCCCTTAACTTCTGGCAGGGGGGAGGGGTCATGGTGGAGAAGAACATTAGACACATTGAAACATAAATGAATTAAATAGTTTCAGTTAGCGCTAAGTGCTATGAAGAAATAAAAACAGGGTAATGGGCGGGAAGGTAGGGAGGGCAGAGTGACTACTTTACCCAGGTAGTCAGGAAAGGCTCTGTAGGAGGTGACATTGGAGTTGAGATCTGAATGTTGATAACTAGGGAAGCTGGGGAAGATATTGGGGTTAGCGTGGGGTGGGGGATGGACAGAAATTTTCCAGGAAAAGAGAAATGAAATGGCAACGTCTTGGTCTACCTTTTTTCTATATTCTCTTCTGCTTTTCTGAACACAGAATTTTAATCTGGATGAGGAAAAGTTATCGCTTTTTTCTGCAGCAGCTGGAGAACTTAATTGAACCTCAAACTGTGCATAGGTAACAAACTACCCCAAAGTTTGACTTACATAACCCACTTCCTTGGTAATATTTTTCTGCAGATCAATGAAAGCTCAAGTCCTGGCCCCATATTAACGAAATAGTGATGGTGAATTTTAGCTAGATGTGATGTTTAAAATGAAAGAGGTAAATCATTGGATTGTGGATAAAAGAATCCAGATTTGTGCTCTCATTCATAAGAATCGCTAAAATATAATTTAGGTTTTAAATTATATTTTTGAATCGTGTTCTTAAACTGTGAAAGCAGTCATGTAAAGACCATTTGTGGACAGTAGGTGTCAGACTATACCTACAAACTAGTGGACGAGTCCCTCCCACAACCTCACAAAGTCTTGAGAAAGGAGACGGTCCCCAGCCTCTTGCATCAACGATTAAACCATTCGAAGGGTACAGATCAAAGATACACACAAGTGCCGGACACTGGAAGTTTCTGCATTCCGATACCACTGAAATGACCTCCTCACAGTAAGTAGACATAGAAGAGGCTCTGGACCCCGAGAAATAATATTTTAGTGATTAAAACATCCCAGCTTGTGTCCTATAGGATCGCAGCTACCACAGGCGGTTCTTACTGACACTGATACTTTTCTTCGATTATGAATTTTGAAAGAAGATGGGTAGGGTGAGGGTCTCTGAAGTCCTCAGCACTCTCCAGAGTGAAATGAAATAGGTAGGATACTGGGGCAGTGTAGTAGGAAAAGGCAGTAAAACCTTCAAAAATGCACTTTTATCAATGCTGTGCTTTCGTGACATCAGCCATCTGCTAGCGTGTAGATTCCATTTGGTTTGGTCTTGGAAAAGTCTCCGACATTGTGAATGCTCACCCCACACACTTCTGACCTATTAGGAAGTTCTGAGTCTGTAGGAATATGTCTTTTTAGTCGTCCTTTCTAGGAGTCTCAAGTCATTTCAAGAGGTCCACATTACTCTGATGCCAAAAGCAGACAAAAGCATTATTTAAAAAAAAAAGCAGAACTACAAATCGATCTTTCTCACTAACATGGATAAAAAATAAAAGTTCAATAAAACTTACCAGATTGAATTGAGGAATATATCAAAAGAATAATACATCACACTAAGTGTTTATCCCACAATCAAAGGCCAGTTCATTATTCAAGATCAATCAATGTAATCCACTGTATTAACAATCTAAAGAAAGAAAACCTCGTGAGCATGTCAATTGATGCAGAGAAGCATTTGTCAAAATCCAACAATCGTCCTGTATAAAAACACCCAGCGAACTAGGAGTAGAAGGGCGTTTTCTCAGCTTGCTAAAGAGTATCTGTAAAAAGAAATCTACAACTAATATTATGCTTAACAGTGAAGTGCTTTCTCGCTAAGCTCGGAAACAGGTCAGGGATGGCCTCTCACCACTCGTATTTGACACTATGGAAAATTTTCACTGGTGCAACGAGGCAAGGAGAAAACAGACGTTCAGACTGAGAGGAAGAAACACAACTGTGCCTGTTCTCAGGTAGCATGATTATCAAGTAGAAAATTTCAAGCAGTCTAGGACTAACAACTGTGTTCAGCAGGTTTGCAATGGGTAAGGTCACATTTGTGTACAGTGGCAATGTCGAACTAGAAGGCAAAATATTTTTAAAATACAGCTTACAATAACTCAAAAATAAATAGTTTGTTTTAGATCTAACAAGACATGTATAGGCTTTGTATTTTAAAAACTATAAAATGCTGATAAAAGAAAGAAGACGTAATGGAAAAGTACACCATGCTTGAAGTGGAAGATTCAACAAAGCAAAGATCAATTCTTCCCAAACTGAACTATAGATTTACTACAATACCAATTCAAAGACAGAAAAGATTTTTCTACAGATATAGACAAGCTAATGTTAATATTAATATAGAAAAGCAAAGAAAATAGAAAAGGTAAAACAAGTTTTAAAAGGGAAGAATAAATTTGGACCAATCTATAGAAAAAAATGTTGTATTTCAATAGAAAACTATACATTGTCTGTAACACACCTTTACACTTCATCAGGTTGTGATTCTAAGGGAGCTATTTTGCAACTCTAAAAAAATGGCATTCTGTTTCACCTGATAGAGGTTCACATACCTTTCTCCACACTCTGTGGAAAAACTCGCTTTGTTTTCATTTGCAATTCATTTCGATCTTCCTTTACTCCATATAATTGTGTGTTCTTTTCACCTTTCCTTTGAATGATTTATAACGTCTGCCTAGTTCCCTGATTAGGTAGTGAAGTAAAATAGTTATATTTGTATGAGAGTCACACTTTTATTTTTATATCTGTATGGGAGTCATACTTTTTTTTTTTCTGAAAGTTATGTTTTAACATATTGCACGGCCTGATTGAGAGATGCATTATAGAGCCACCATAATGAAGGCTGTGTGGCGTTGTTGGAGGGAGAGACCCAGTGATCATGGCAACAGAACTGGGAGTCCAGAAATACACGCACTCCTGTGAGGCCAATTTATAATTTTCACAAAGGTACAACATCAGCTCGAGGTATTACAAACAATGTTTCCAACAAATGGTGTTGGGGCGGTGGGCATCCATAGATGAGGGAGAAAAAGAAACTTTCAGATTGTAGACCTAACCATAAGTTAAACTTTTAAATTGTTAGAGAACTAATGATGAGATTTAATGATGAATTCTTACACATGACATCAAAAATATCATTTCTAAAAAAATAAAATAGAAAAATAGAGCTTCATCACAATGAAAACCTTTTGCTTTGCAAAGGACGCTGTTAGGAGAATGAAAATATGGACTACGGACTGGGAGAGAATCTCAGCAAGTTACATGTGGACAGAAGACTTTTAACCAGATCAGAAAAAGAAACTCTCAAAACCCCACAACAAGAAAACAAACACCTAATTAGAAATCTGGTGCAGCCTCTAAACCCTTTTCTGGAATGATGTTTTTAAATGTTTAAAATAAAATGTGTAAGATTATAAAGGAAACTGGTTTAATTGAAGTATAGTTACTGAAAGGCTAAAAACAAAATTGTAATAGAGTAATCATATATTGCTTCTTCATTAATACTTTAAATAATAACATCTAGTAGAGGATTTTATAGCTGCTATCATTTCGAAGGAGTTAAGAATATAAGTATTTTGAGATATTTGTAACAACTGAATGTGCTATAAAAAGTCTGTGATTTCTATTGGTAATGAAACCACAAGTGTTGCTGGAACTACTGTAGTGTGTGCACACGTTCAAAGTGGACAGAGTTGTTTTTTTTTTATTGTTATCAGCAATCTTAAGACAAAGAAGTTGTTCATAAGAGATTCTAAAGTCTAGTTAGAAATTAGGGAAAATAGGGGAGGGCTGGGGTGGTGGGGAGGGGTGGGGGGAAGGCAGAAAATTGTACTTGAACAACAATAAACAAACAAACAAACAAAATAAAAAAAGAAATTAGGGAAAATAAAGATACAACTTTTTTCATCTAGGTTCACAGACCCCCTGAATTTTATCTACGGAGTCTTTCCTATGAACCCCTGACTTGGAGTAAAAGCAGACTGCGTGTTCCAAAGATGGGGCAACATCTCCTGCCCGCCATGTGCCCCTTCAAAACATGGCCTTGACATTTCCCCAGTGAAAGGTAGGACATTTACCCACCCTTTTCAAAACTTTATTTTTAATCATATTTTAATTTCCAATTGCAGTTGTCATACATTATTATATGAGTTTCAGGTGTACACTCCAGTGGTTTGACATTACGGACTTAATAAGTGGTCATTCCCATGAATCTCTTACCCACCTGATGGCACACACAGTTATCAGCCCATCGTTGACTTTATTCCCTACGCTGTACTTTACATCCCATGACCACTCTGCAACATTCAGTTTGAGTTTCTTAGTCCTTTCACCTTTCCCCCATTCCCCAACTCCCCTCCCACGTGGCAGCCATCAAAACATTCTCTGTATCTATTATTCTGTTTCTGTTCTGCTCATTCATTTATTTTGTTTTTAGGTTCATTTGTTGATAGATATGTACTTGCGTTTATTACCATTTTATTGTTCATATTTTTTTTTCTTCTTAAAGAAGATCCTTTAACATATCATATAATACTAGTTTGGTGGTGATGAACTCTTTTAGCTTTTTCTTGTTTGGGAAGCTGTTTATCTGTCCTTCAATTCTAAATGATAGCCTTGCTGAGTAGAGTAATCTAGGGTGTAGGCCCTTATTTTTCATCACTTTGAATATTTCTTGCCAATCCTAGTCTGCAATGTTTCTGTTGAGAAATCAGCTGACAGTCTTATGGGAGATCTCTTGTAGGTAAATAACTGTTTTTCTCTTGTTGTTTTTTAAGATTCTCTCTTTGTCTTTAACCTCTGGCATTTTAATAATGACATGTCTTGATGTGCGCCTCACTGGGTTCATCTTGTTTGGAATTCTCTGTGCTCCCTAGACTTGTATGTCTATTTCCATCATCAATGTAGGTAAGGTTTCTGTCCTTATTTTTTCAAATAGGTTTTCAATCTCTTGCTTTCTCTCTTCCCCTGCCAGCACCCCCATTATGCAAACATTGGTACACTTGAAGTTGTCCCAGAGACTCTTTAAACTGTCCTCAATTTGGGGGGATTCTGTTTTTCTTTTGCTCTTCTGGTTGGGAGTTTTTTGCTTCCTTACATTTCAAATCACTGATTTGATTCTCGGCTTCATCTGCTTTAAGTGTTGATGCCCTGTAATTATTTCAATTAGGGTATCCTTTATTTCCCTCTGGTTCTTTTTTATGCTGTTGAGGTCCTCACTAAATTCATTGAGTATCTTTATAATCAGTGTTTTGAACCCTGTATCTAGTAGATTGCTTGTCTCCATTTTTTGGGGGTCTTTTTCTGGAATTTTGTTCTGTTCTTTCATTTGGACCATGTTTTTTTGTCCCCTCATTTTGGCAGCCTCCCTGTGTTTGTTTCTATGTATTAGGTGGAGGTACTGTGTCTTCCTCTCTTGGTAGAGTGGCCTAATGTGGTAGGTGTCCTGTAGGGTCTAGTGACACAGCCTCCCCAATTACCTAACCTGGGTGTTTGAGGTATGTCCCCATGTGGGCTGTGTGTACCCTTTTGTTGTCATTGAGCCTTGATTCCTGTTGGCACATTAAAGAGAGGGATTTACCCAGGCTGATCAGCTGCCATGACTGGCTGTGACCACTGACCACTGGCTTCTGTCTTCGTTGGAGGATCAGCTGAGCAAGGGTCCCCTCCACAGAGTAAAACTTTAGCAGGGCTCTGTGCCCCCAAGTCTACCACTTGAGTGTGTTGCTTGTGGAGGTGGTTGGGTGGTTGATACTTTGTTGTGGCCTGAAGCTATGCGCTAGATGTTCTGGCTCTGGGGCCTCCTGAGAGGTGTAGGTCAAGGTCATACACCACCTATATTCTGCACAGGGCCACCTGGCATAAGCTACAAAGTGATCTGCAGGTGGCTGCTACTTGTGCTGGGCTTAAAGGTGCCTGCCTGGTCAATGCCAAGCTGTGAACCAAGGCTGGCTGCTGCTTGTGCTGGGCCTGGAGCCTCTTAGCAAGAGGAGAGGTATGGGACTTCTTGAGGCCAGATGCTTCTTGTTTGACAGAATTTAGGAAAATCTGAAGCATGAACCAAGACAAGCCATTGGTATGGAAAAGCTATTGGAGATAGCTTTGGGCTTGGGTGGGCCCAAAAGTTGGGTGGGGCAGGGCCTCAGGGAATCATCAGGGTGGGGCAAATAGTGTGAGCCAAGTTGATTGAGTCTCAGATGTGGCACCTCCTACTAGTTCCTTTACTGGCTCAGCAAAGGAATGATGGCCTCTGCCAGCACTTCTGTCTGGGAGAAAGCTACCCCTCCAGAGCCTGCCCTGAAGCCAGACAATTCACTTCCTTTTTTTATTTCTCTAGTGACTTTCAAGCTGCTGCCTCATGCTGGAGCTCGGAAGGAGTGAGTCCAAGTAAGTCTGTGTGTGGGCCCTTTACAAGGAACTTCCTGGGAATCCAGGAGTTTTCATCTTCCTCACCCTCAATCCACATTGATTTTTGCAGCCAGAAGTTATAGGGACTTATCTCCCTAGCACTGGAACCCTGGGCAGGGAATCTTTGTGTGGGGCTGGAATCTTGCACTGCTCAGGCGGGTTCCTCTGAAGTGGAGATATCCCTCCTGATTTTTATCTGCCACACTCGGGTGTGGGACCAGTCCATTCCCCATCTCTGCCCCTTCTACCAGTCTGGATGTGGTTTCTTCTCTAATTCCGCAGTTGTAGGACTTCCATTCAGCTCGATTTCTGGAGATTCTGAATGATGGCTATTCTGTAGTTTAGTTGTTTTGATGTGGTTGTAGGAGGTGGCAAGTACTGTGTTTACCTAGGCTGCCATTTTCTATCCACCTTTTTGACTCTGGGTGGATCTGTGACACTTTGACTAACAGAATATATTAGAAGTGATGCTATATTGGTCTGAGTATAGCCCTTAACTGATCTGTCAAGTTCCGCTCCCTTCCTCATAGAAGCAAGACACTGTGTAAGAAGTGCAATTATCCTAGACCACCGTGCTGTGGCAAGCCTAAGGTATACGATGAGGCCCTGGAGGATGAAACACCATGTGGAGGGCAGAGATGACCCAGGAACACTGAAGCGCCATATCCTTGAGTGAAGCAGTCATCTTGGAAGTGGACCCTTTAGTTTAGGTGCTATCTTTGATGCTCCCTAAATCAGAGGGGAGCTGCCCATGAGCTTTCCCAGAATTCCTGACCCATAGTATAGTGAACAAAATAAAATGCCTGTTTTAAGCCACTGAATTTTGGGATAGTTAGGCAGTAATGGGGGAATAGAGGGCAAATACTGTGTTTGGCATGTCTCTTGTATCCTCCCCACTGATACAAGAGACAGGCAGAAAAGGGGGACTCAGAAATGGCTGACATATTGAGGCTTGCATAGCATTTTGGTGTCAGCAAAGAACCACGTGGAATAACATCATGGGGCCAAAGTACATTGCTCAATAGATGACCTACTGCTCCAAGACACCTAGTCTGCTTTCCAAGATTTGAGATGAACCCCAGGATCCTCCCCAGATGCCGACTGCTGGGTTGGTTCCCCAAAATTCTCAGATGTTGCATTTTACTCAGGGAAAAGTATAAGAAGCTTGAAGAGAAGATAATGGAAGTGCAAGTTAAAATGGCGTAGTTGTACTGGAAGCAATCTCTGTGTCATGAACCCTTGGACTGGGTCTGAAGACACACCCAGAGGGGCACCATTGCACCGTGGTTGTGGCACAGGCTCTGAAGTCAATGTCAGGACTGAAATCTGGCTCAGCCACAGGGCTTGCAGTATGATGAGGGCGTGTGACTCCATATCTGTGCCTTGGTTTGCGTGCTTTGTAAATGGAATGAAGTAGTATCCTCCTCCTAGGAGTGCAGTGTGGTGAAATGGGCTAGTACATTTGGAACATTGCTTGGTACATATAGCTCCCACTAAAAAACAGATGAATTTTTCTAGAATTATTTTCAGTGATTTTTGAATTATTTAGATAGTTCCTAAAATACATATGTGCCACATGTAATTCTAGGCAGTGCACATATCAACATTTTATGGTCATAGCAGTTACATTTAGTTTAATGAACATGAGAATACAGATAGCCGGGTTTTCTGAGTTCACATGCAGCATAGGATAACACTTGAAAAGAAGTCAATTAAAAGATATATTAAGCCATAAATAGTATAGTGATGGCCCAAATGGTGAAGATGAAATGGAAATGCTTGAAACTGGCATTTGGGAATTGCAAACCTTAGAGTCTGCAAGGGAGAGAGAAGAATAGAGAAATGGAGTCATTTATTCATAGTCACCGAACCAGCATCAAATGCCAGCACGTCTGTGCCTCAGTCTGTTTGATTTCACATCTGACTGATCAAAAATGGGCAGACTACACCTGCCTTTCAAAAGGACAATGTGCCTTTAACGGGGCAGGCTGCAGCCTTTTTATTTCAGCATGTTTCTCTGAAAAAGATCATTCACTGTGGGCTTGAAAACACTGGTCTACAAAATTATTGTGTTAATTTGGCAAAAGTAAGTTCTTACTAGGTTGCCTACTTTCATCATCATGTGCTCTGGTTTCTGGAAACTTGTTCTTATTTATTTATTTTTCTGGTGTCAAGATGGAAGCACTCTTTGAGGAGTTTGTAATGGACTGTCAATACTATTCAGCTATGATTACATGACTGGGCAGTGACTTTGTAACACAAAAGTTAGGGAGAGATGTGGAAATTTTGTTGGAGGTTTTAGCACTAATTTTTTTTGCTGGGCAAGGCTAAGGGGAAAGCTTGAGTCGTTAACTAATATCTGACTACTTTATCAACATGTTAGGTTGTTAACCTGGATGCATTAGCCTCCAAATGACAGTATCATATCTCATCTTCACATCCTGTTACATCTCCATAAAAACCACAAGCTTGAGGTCATACCTATGTCATCGTGGCAGGTCAAATTTCATCAAGAGAATTAGATGTTTTGTGAGCATAAAGCTACTTCCCAAATCTTTCAGTGATTTTGAAGTGGCAAAATAAGAATGTCATTTTCCTGAATAAAATGTAAAAAAACCCTGCACTTTTATACTTTCATTAAGAGGCATCAAAGTCACTATATGCAGCCACACTTACAGAGTGGGGTAACTTATGCCATCTTTCCTTGAATACAGAGTATTTATTTAAATTGTTGGAGATTCTTCTCCATAAGACACCAGCCTATTCTTATCCATCTTTTATTTACTATATTAGTATGGGTTCATGGATATTTATTTGATATATTGGATTCTAGCCCAATACTTGTATTTATTCTGTTGCCCAATTTCCCAGTTTTGGCCACTGGGAGCTCTTTTAACTGGCTCCGCGTCTCTTTGGTGCACCCCACCAGTGTGAGCATTTTTGTGCTTCCTTCCTGCTGCATCTACTAAAGAAGCCCCTGGGTCGTCCTGTTTTTTTTTTTTTTTTTTTTTTTTTTTTAAGGCATCAAGTTTGAAATGAACAAAATAAAATGATATTTGATATGGATGGTACTCACATATCATCTTAGCAGCCATTTTCCTTCAGGCATTAACGCCACACAAAGAGACATTTTGCATAGAATAAACAACGAAGTAATAGAAGAACGGGGTGCAATTTTCTGAAAATCTTATCAAAGCACTTTTCCTCAAAGGAAAGCAGTGTGGTTTAGCAGGTTAAGAGTGCAGTGTCTAGAAGAATACAGCTTGGGTTCAGACCCCATCCTTGCCTCCATCTAGGTCTGAGACTGTAGGCAGGTTACTTGGCCTCGGTCCCCTTATCTGTAAAATGGGCATGATGCTCCTATTAGCGCCTGCCTCGCAGGACTATTACGTAGTAAGTGCCTTATGGCTGTTCATTAAATACATGAAATATAAAAAATGTATTTGTCGATCACAGGAATGTTTTTTGTCAATTGCTTTAATGAGATTAGGATATTCTAAGTTTACAACTTCCCATCCATATGGGTACTTTTTCACATTTTAATGAAGAGTAACTTCTTAGAAATTAACTGTATAATTCCTAAGGCTACATAATTCATTGAGGTCAATAAACCCTGGGGAGGTAGTTTACTTCTATAATTCTAAGAAAGAAGTTGAGATATAGCAAAAAGCTAAAGAAAGTTGGGAAGATATCTACCACGTACATTTAATGTTATTCCACTTTAAATTATTCTACTTTAACATTAACAAGATAACAATCTTTAGAAAATCAATGCCTTTGCTTGGATTTATTCTTTCTTCAATATTTACCTTCATATTTGTGAACTGAGGCTGGCTTCACTGTGGAATGTCTTCACATTGATAATGACTGGTTTTCTCAGCATTCTATTAGCTCTAGTGGTGTTATATCTAGTGCTAAAATCTAGTTGTTTTGATTTTCTGAGAATATTAAGAATATTGTGTTCTCTCAGCAAGAAATCCCCAATCAAAGTAACAGTTTTAATAAGATCTCAAGTCTTCTTGTTGTTCCACCAAATGGAACTTCCATCATTTTAATAATAGTTATTATTTCAAGATCTGGTTTAAGAAGAGTGAAAAAAACATTTTCAAGAGTATACAGAGAGCTAATGAAAAATGAAATCTTATGGTTGTTTCTTGTAACTTCATAAAACTTAAAATAATAATGGGAATGATAAATTCCTACCTTTTTCTTTCAATATTTTATTTAACAAACTCTTGTCTAGTGTCTACTATATGCTAGGCACTGTTCCCAACACTATACAACTATTAACCCACTTATTCCCGTCGGAGTTCTCTGAAGTTGGTAATATTATTATTCACATTTTACAGATAAGGAAACTGAGGCATAGAGAAGTTAAATCACTTGTCCAGGATCATATGGTAGTAAGTGGCAGAGCTGGGATTTGAACCCAAACAGTCTGGCTCCACTACCCTATTCTCTTGTTCCCCATATTTGATCATGGTTAATGACCCAAATATAGGGATAATGGTATTGAAGATAATTCCCCTTGAGTCACTTCATGAAGAATAGTAACTTCTAACACAAAAGTACTAGGCAAAAAAAAAAATGATTTGACCTCTTTTCTATAGAATTTTAATATAATCTAGTCATAGGTAGATCAGATATATATGTGAGAAAGCACTGCCAAAAACACAGCTTCAAAGACTGAAGGGAAGACGTGCAAACTTTATTTTCTTCCTCCATTTTATTTATTTCAAGTATGACTGACTTTGTGCAGCATTTGTAAGGGGGGCGGAGGATAGGAAGAAGTGGTAATAATAAGTAGTTCTGGAAAATGTAACGACAAAGAGTTACATATTACACTTTCTGTGGCATGCTAAAAGTTGCTATTTGTCCCAGATTTTTTCAGGGAAGTTACTGTTTCAAATATCTTATTACATTGCAAGTTTATTTTTCCTATGTTTAAGCCTGGAAAATACCATGTTTTTGAGGAGCCACCACACCTTGTTCTCAAGACAACCATTGTAACAGGTCTTAAATTTGGAATTTCCTCTAGTCTTAAGGTGAGTCTTATTAACACTACATTCCAAAATGTGAGATCACTTCCAACTTCTATGATTCTTTTTTGGAAAACATACCTTTGCGGGGAGGGAGGTTGGGGACTAGGTGAAGAAGGGGAAGGGATTGAGAAGTAGACTGGTAGCCACAAAACAAGTCCTGGAGGTGTAAAGTGCAGCCTAGGAAATACAGTCAAACACCGTGTAATTACTGTGCACGGAGCCGGGTGGGCACTGGACATATCAGGGGTAAGACTGCAAAGTGTATGATTGTCTAACCACTATGTCGTACACCTGAAATTAATACAAAATAATATTGAATGTATTTTTAAAAGTACTTATACACCCACCAAAAATAAAACAAAAATTCAATCTGTTATATCTATCTGTCAATATTCATGGCTTAAGTTATTATTCTATTAAATGACTTTTTTTAAAGCTTATTTTACCGTATTTTTTGGACCATAAGACTCGCCTAGGTTTTAGAGGAAAATAGGAAAAAATTTGAAGCAAAAAACGTGGTAAAATATTTAATGACATAAATAACATAATATTTCACCAATGTAAATGTGAACAGAACTCAACAGCAGCATTAACAACCATTGTTCCTCCCAAATTTTGGTGGGGTGCGTCTCATAGTCCAAAACACACTAATTTTTTTTGCTCTCTTTTTTTTTCAAGATTTTTTAAAATTTATTGTTACAGAGACGGGAAAGGAGAAAGAGAGGGAGAGAAACATTGATGTGTGAGAGACACATCGACTGGTTGCCTCTCTCAGGCCCCCGACCAACGACCCGGCCCACAACCCAGGCTTGACCTCTGACCAGGAACTGGACTGGTGACCCCCCGGTTTGCAGGCCAGTGCTCAGTCCACTGAGCTACACCAGCCAGGGCTCAAATGACTAAAAAAAATAAATAATAAATAAAATACAATTCTTATCTTAAAAAAAATAAAGTCATCTTTGCTTACCCAACATAATTTGATACCAAATTTACCTCTTTTAACTATGTTTTATTTAGGTTAAATTTAAAAGAAATTTATGTTTCCTAAGCATCCACCAGTTGAAGACATAAACAGTGTTATGAGAAGCATGTAGCCAGGCTATAATGAAAACTTTGCCTTGTATAACAGAAACAGTGTAAAGTCCACCTATAAATAATAAGGGAATGTAGTATATATAGTCCAAGGTTAAAAAAATCTTCAATGCCTACTTAATTAAGGCATTTTTGGACCTTCGAGTTACTTCACAGGATCTCGATGAAGCAGATAGACCTGAAGCAGTGGGTGAGCATTCTGCAAATCCTAGGGCCTGCAGGGTGTCCGACCCGCAGCCCGCAGGCCACATGCGGCCCAGGACAGCTGTGAATGCGGCCCAACACAACATCGTAAATTTACTTAAAACATGATGAGATCTTTTTGTGGTTACATGTTGCAATGTATTTAATCTGTGGCCCAAGTCAACCCGTCTGCTTCCAGTGTGGCCCAGAGACACCACAAGGCTGGGCACCCCTGGTAGAGCATAGGTTAGAGCAGGGTCCTGAAAACAAGGTCAGAAATGGCCGGCAGTGGAATCACACGTGATACCAGTTAAAGTGGCAGATTCCTAGGTTCACCAGTTCAGGCTTTCTGGGGGTGCGGGCTGGTAATCTGAGTCCTTAACGAACATTCTAGGAGATTCTTAGGTACAGGGAGGTGAGAGAAGTGCTGACTCAGTTATGCTTCTGGTAGAGTCTCTGTGACCAGTGCATTTGAGGTGGGGCTTTAGGAATCCCTTCCAGCTCGACACTGAGTATAAGCTAGTATGGTTAGAAATACTGGTTGGGTCAACCGACAGGTATTTATAGAGGACCTGATTTTATTCAGCCCAATGTATATTCTTGAACAAAGACTGGAAATGAGTCATAAGAATATCATGCAAAATTAACTGGGAAGAGAGGGGACCTCCTGGCTTTAAACCAGAAATGAGGTGCTGAAGGACAAGATTTGCGGTGACTCTAAAGAGGAAGAGCCAAATCCTTGAGGAACTCTGAAGAAAAAATGTAAGCTAGTGAAAAATGAAAAGCCCAGTTAAAGGAAGCGTGTAGCTGTGAGCCCTGTGAAGGCGGGTCTACAGCTAATTCAGTGCCTGTGCTCCCCGTGCCGAGTAATGGCACCACCACCCCACTTAACGTTTCCTTGAGCTAAGATTCCCTTTGAAAAATATGACAGAAGCTAAATACCCTACTTCAGACTAAGAGCAGGCACTTAGCAAATGTTTGTGAGATTAAGTTACATTGTATACATAGTGTTATATTTGTTTTTCCTTCAGTTCAATAGCTTGACTGTCTTTCTTAACTTTGGCAGACAATTATAAACCCCTTTGCTAGACAAACAAACTGTGTTTCCTGTTTGGTGGGGAGAGGGGGAGACCTATTGCACCTGACTTCCCTTCCTCCCAGTGTTTTATTGAAATAATAGAAAAGATGTTAAAAATAAAAATGAAATCATAATAGTGCTAGAGAGAGTGATATCAGTGGGTCAGATATTTTGAGAAATTCTTCCATGATGATGATGAGCAGATGTGAGGAAACCAATGAAGACGTCAAAATAGGGAAATTGCAGGCACACCGGTGAGAGATGAACATGGCTCTTCCTGGGGAGCCACAGGGAAGGCTGGAGTCTGGCTCGTCCCACAGAGTGGCAGGGAACCGGGGCGGGGGGGTACTTGTCAGGGTCAGTGAGGAACGCATTCCCTGTCAGCGGCTCATTTCACTTCTTCCGGCGGACAGACAGAGTGGCTGGTTCCAAGGCACACTCTGGGGGTGTGCTCTCTGTGAGAGAAGGATGCTCTTTTGGGGACAGGGCTCCTGCTGTGCCCTGGAGAAGCAGAGCAGATGGTGAGGCAATTCAGGATTTACCTCACAGACATGAAGGGGAAAAATTTTAAGGTTAAGGTCATTCCACTCAGGAAATATATACACAGAAACACTCCAGCCAAGAGTCAAGTCCCTTCCCTGTTTGATGTGAACCTAGCTGATATATCACTGCCTGCACGCAAACACTCCTGGGTACCTGATGCCATAACCCCACCCTCATCAGCCCTTCCCATTCCAGTGAGAGCACCTACTTCCAGTAATGGTTTTGTCCCTCCTATTAGACTAACTTCCACAGGTAACAGCTATAAACTCTGGCAAAATACAATGTAAAGATACTTGGAAGCAATCAAAAGCAGGCAGACACTGGAGAAGAATCAGCAGTTGGACAAAAGGATTTTTTTATGGCTCTCAGGCTGTTTTTTAGGGTTCAAGTTTGTGCCACGCAGGGGCAGACAGTGGGGAATAGAATAGCTAAAGGCAGGGGGACAAAATCCAGTCTTAGTGGTTTGAGATATCAGAGCACAGAGTTTGAAGGCATCCACAGCCTCTAAAGGTGGGAAGAAAATCCCCCAAAATTGAAAGCCAGAGAGGAAAACTATACACAAACTCTGCAGCTGACACCTATGACGTGAACTAACCACACACAGGGAAGGCTCCAAGCAGCCTGATTTAGGCTAAAAGAACTGAGCTGAGATTTGAGCTGCTGCTGTTCTTTGCAGGGGAGACATTTTGCAGTTTGAGTTCAGTCAATTTAACTGACTGCTTAAAAACAAAACCCAAACATTTCTAGGAACAAAATAGAATCCAGAGTCTCTACAATATCTCATTTACAATGTCTAAGACACAATCCAAAATTACTCTATACACAAGGAAACAGGAGAACACAACCCCTACTTAGGAGAAAAGACATAGTCCTAAAATGACCAAGATGTTGCAATTAGCCAAAGAGAACTTTAAGGCAGTTGTTCAAGATGTTTCTTGGGGAAACAGACACGCAGGGCTGACAGGGAAACCAACACTGGCCATTCCCGCTAATCCACAAGGTTTTTCTTTTGGGGACGATGATTCATTAGAATTTTAGAAAAACCTCAGGGCATGAAAGAGAAGTTTCAAGATTAATTAATTCAAACAACTGAGTCTGGAGAAAACAGAGATAATTTAGGGAGCACAGAAGAACTTGAAAAACTTCTAAGTAGTGTCCTCAAAGATATTCAAGGATAGATTGAATTCATAAAATAACAAGAGGCCACTGTGAAAAAGGAGCAATTAATGAACAGGAAAGAATTCTTGTAAATAAAAAAAGTAATGAATTTGCTGAAGACAAGATAGTGTTCTAGAAAATGATATTTCTTAGAAATAGAGAAATAAGATAAAAAGATGGAAAATATGAGGGACCCCTCCCCCCCACAGGCTTGGAGGATGGAAGTAGGAAATTCAAGTTCCAGAATGCAATTTTCTTGAGTCAAAAACATGTGTAAACCATGCAGGATTAGATAGAAAACAAATACCCATGCCTAAATATATTCTGGTAAAATTTTAGAACTTCCAGGATAAAAAGAATGCCTTAAAAGATTCAGCAATATGCACATGCATACATAAATTAAAGCAAACTGCAGCCAATTACTTACATCGGAATGACAATCAGACTGATACCAGATGTTCGCCAGCAATCCTGTATGCTAGAAGACAACAGAATATTGCGTGCAAATTCTGGAGGAAAATGACTTTCAACCTGAAAACTTTTATATCTAGACAATAGACAGGTAAGAGGGCCAAATATAGACATATTTGAACATGAGAGAATCAGAAAGCTTAAATGCTCACGTACCCCTTAAAAATTACTTCGATAAAATGAAAAAAAAAGATAGTGGACAGCATGGGTTGTAAGAGCTATAAAGACGTGAAATTTCAGAAAATAAAAGTCTAAGTATAGTTCGTAAAGTTCATGCTGGTCATGAGGGGCACATACACCAGACACTGGGACGGTATTGCCTCTCGTGGTTAGAAGTGGCCGGGAAGATATTTTACTTTGTATTTATTCTCTTCTATATTATCTGCATTTACTTTTGTTTTGAATATAATTACTTATAATAAAAAATTAATATACTTTTTAAAAGACACCCACCAAATCTAGCAGCACTTAATTTTTAAGCATGTTGTCAATTACTTCTTTTTGTACGTATATTTTGTTGATTATGCTACTACAGTTGTCCCATTTTGTTCTCCCCTTTAACCACCTCCACCCTGAACACCCTCCCTCTAGCATTTCCCCCCTCAGTTCATGTCCATGGATTGTACATGTAAGTTCTTTGGCTTCTCCACTTTCTGTACTATTCTTAACCCCCTCCCCCTCTATTTTATGTCTACCAAGGATGCTTTTTATTCCCCGTACCTTTCCCTCAATTCTCCCCCTTTCCCTCCCCGCTGATAACCCTCCATGTGATCTCCATTTCTATGATTCTGTTCCTGTTCTAATTGTTTGCTTGGTTTGTTTTTGTTTTCGATTCAGTTGTTGATAGTTGTGAGTTTGTTATTTTACTGTTCATAGTTTTGAATTTCTTTTTCTTAGATAAGTCCCTTTAACATTTCATAAAATATGGGCTTGGTGATGATGAACTCCTTTAAGTTGACCTTATCTGGGAATCACTTTATCTGTCCTTCCATTCTAAATGAAAGCTTTGCTGGATAGAGCAATCTTGGATGTAGGTCTTTGCCTTTCATGACTTGGAATACTTCTTTCCAGCCCCTTCTTGCCTGTAAGGAGGTTTCTTTTGAGAAATCAGCTGACAGTCATACGGGAACTCCTTTGCAGGTGACTCTCTCCTTCTCTCTTGCTGCTGCTAAGATTCCCTCCCCATCTTTAATCTTGGGTAATGTAATTATGATGTGTCTTGGTGTGTTCCTCCTTGGGTCCAACTTCTTTGGGACTTTCTGAGCTTCCTGGATTTGCATGTCTATTTCACCGGATTGGGGAAGTTTTCCTTCATTATTTTTTTCAAATAAGTTTTCAATTTCTTGCTCTTCCTTTTCTCCTTCTGGCACCTCTATCATTCAAGTGTTGGGACATTTAAAGAGTCTCCTATGCCTCAACTCATTTTTAAAAATTCTTGTTTCTTCATTCTGTTCTGGTTGAATGTTTATTTCTTCCTTCTGTTCCAAATTGTTGGTTTGAGTCCCAGTTTCTTTCTCTTCACTGTTGGTTCCCTGCATATTTTTCTTTATTTCACTTTGTATAGCCTTCACTTCTTCCTTTATTTTACATCTGAACTCAGTCATTTCTGTGAGCATCCTGATTACCAGTGTTTTGAATTCTGCATCTGATAGGTTGGCTGTCTCCACATTGCTTAGTTCTTTTTCTGGAGTTTTAATCTGTTCTTTAATTTGGGCCATGTTTCTTTGTCTTGGTGCACTTGTTACACTGTGAGAGGTGTAGCCTTAGTTATTTGCCAGGGCAGGGCAACCCACTTCCTGGAGCTATTGTGCTGTCTTTGGGGGAGGGGTTCAAGAAGGAACAATGTTGCTTGCTCAGCTCTGGCCCCACTTTCAGTCACTTCCCCCACTACCCACAAGCCGATTCGACTCTTCTGGTGCTGAGTCCCAGGTGGGTGGATTTGTATAAATTCTAGGACCCTGTGGGTCCCTCCAACAGACTCTCCCGTGAGACTGGGAGTTTCTTCCATTGCCACAGTCTTCACAGGTCTTTACAGCCAGAGATTTCGAGACTTTATTTCCCTGCACAGGCACCCTGGGTTAAGCAGTCTGTCTCACTCCCCAGTTATTCCGCCTGGTTTATCCGCACAGGAATGTGGGACCATCTGGTCTGCCAGCTGCCACCTTGTCATGTGTCCTCTCTGCCCCAGCTGTCTGTCTCCACCCCTCCTACCAGTCTGGATGAATGTTTCTTCTTTAACTCCTTGGTTGTTGGACTTCCATACAGTTTGATTTTCTGGCAGTTCTAGTTGTTCTTTGCTTTTAAATGGGTTGTTATCCTTCTTTTGGTTGTGCAAGGAAGAAAAGCATATCTACCTACAACTCCATCTTGGCCAGAAGTTCAATTCTTTTCTTAAAACATTTAATAAGAAGAGGAACTTGTCCATTTAGTTTAGGGTAGTTAAAGAAAAAGTATAGGTTCCTACTTCAGGCAAGTTTAAAAATAAAACATTTCAGAAAAATCCTTTATTGACTCAGCACTCATGCAAAAATACTAATATGTAAATATAAAAATATGACCTTTATGTTTTCACAATTATCTGAAAGTGGATTTTACAAATTATAACAAAGCATACATTTTTGTTGCTTCAGAATGGCCCCTAGTGGCGATGTCCAACAAGGTAGCCACACTATGGCTGTTGAGACTTGGCACGTGCCTGGTCCAAACTGAGACGTGCTGTGAGGGTGAAATCCACATCAGATTTCAAATGCTCGGGATAGAAACCTGTAAAATATCTCATTAATAATTTTAAAATATTGACTCTATGTTGAAGTGATATTTGAGGTATACTGGTTAAATAAACGCTATTATTAGAGTTAATTTTATTCTTTATTTTTACCTTTTGAAATGCGGCTGTTAGAAAATTTGAAATCCCACATGTGGCACTCACATGTGGCTTGCAGTGTATTTTTATTAGCCTTGGTTTGAAGCACCCAAATACCCCTTATTGTATATGCATCCCCTTATTGTTCACATGGGGTTTCTACAAAGAGAGTTTCAAGAGAAACTGACACTTTGGCTTTCATTTTACCAAGAAACGCGTGCCTGGTTATGAAGCAAGAATCAATGTCAATGACATCAGAATAAGACAGAAAACAGGAAGTTGGGAGAACAGGGAACACAATTAAAAGAAATGCCAGTTCTTACATAAAAGGTTTTGTCAGTTGAAGGATGTCCAGTAAAACATTTCCCTCTAATGCATGTACTCTTTTAATCCCACCCATTATTCTTTTTGTAATCGTGTTCTCTCAACATTTTCTTTATGCAGTGCCATTCTAGCTAGGAATAGTCCACCTACAAATCTTCCCCGGAACTTTCCTACATATCCATGGCTGATATTTTTTATGGTAGGGGATGTCCCTACATTGATATAGTAATTATTGCACTATTGTAATTGTGTTCATTCTGTAGTGGTTCAAAGGTGGGGCGTGAATCTTGGGGCAGAGCTTATTTCAACCCTAGCAATTGTCTCGCAAACAGTATTTATCTTTGCATCAAATGGACCAGTCTTTCCTGGCCCATCTGAAAAAGTCACTTTATCAGTTTCCTATTGCAGTTGGATGATTAACTTACTTCCTGAGAAATGTCACACTACATTTGTGCTCTCGGCCTTATCGCTGTAGACCATTTGTCACTCTGAATTTTCATTTGTCCTGTGTGAATACTGCCACGAAGTATGAAAAACAATAACCATCTGTAGTTCTGTGGAAGGTAAAAGAAACAGCTAAGTTGGGAGTGGAGTGAGAGATTTCTCTACAGTAATCAAAGATGGTGGAAGGAAGAGACATGGGAGATGTTAAAAAAAAATCTCTCAGAACCAGTAGAAAGTAGAAGCCCTTTTAGCCACTTAGAGTAAGAAAAAAATATGAGGAAAATATAGTGAAAGCTTTTACTTTTACATTCTATCAGTTCTGTATAAGATAGTTGGGACCAAATACCTTAATAATCACATTAGGGATGGATAGTTTGGCATCTAGGCCAGTGATTAGCAAACAGTAGGTCTTCCATAGATGTTTGTTGAATGAGTGAGAAAATCCACATCTTACGTTTCTGTTCAGACTTCTGTTTTAAAGTCTCATCACTTGTTAGCATGAGCTATTGTGGCTTCCTTACTGACATAGCTAGCTACTTTATGCAGACAGAAATTTGTCCTTTGTTCTTGCTGCTGTAGATGTTTTTCCTTCTCCCAAGCTGAAAATGTAGCCAAATCTTGCATTTCTTTGCCCGTGTGCCTCTTGTGTTCCAGCAGAAAGCAGCAGTTGCCAGGCAAGAGAAGGCAACTCCTCAGGCTTTTGATTGCCATAGCCTTGGCTCAGTGAGAATATGCAGAAAGTGAGGATGAGAGAGGTCAGTGCTTGGAGTTTAACTGGGGGAAGCCATGGAATCCCAGGGGAGGGGAAGATTTCTGAGACTAGGAGATGGGGAAGAGCTCTGGGGGCAGGGTTTTGTGCTGGTCAAAAATGCCAGTACTGCTCATGGGTGTCATTTCAGCAGGGCACTGGACAATGCCATGCTGGTGAACTCCAACTGTGTGGCCTTGGGAGCCAGGGCACCGATGTCCTCTGCCTGCCTTCAGGACACCACATGATAATAGAAAACGAGCTGGTTGGAGACCAGTGTGGACAGCGGCCTAGTGAACCCGTGTCTCACTCTTTCCACCAGGTACATTCTGGGGCCTTTAGATGAACCTGAGGAGGTGAAGAACACTACCAATGAAGGAGATTAAATTTCTCACCAAATGCAGGGTCGGAAGCTCAACGAGGAATAAAACAGTTAAAAGTAAATTTCAGGCTCACTACAATGGTACCATTCACAAAAGTGCTTGCTTGGACAATGACCCATCCAGAGTACAAAATGAGAAGACAAATTGTTCACAGAGCCTGAGAACTAGAGGTGACTTCTATGTTCATCCAATCAGGACTCTTCATTCCTGGGTTAGGAAACCAAGGTTTAAGATTTTAAAAAACGTGTTCCTACTTGGTGCAGAGCTGAGGCATTTGGTCTTCATTCCAAGTCTACTTTTCTATCTGCCTCACCACTTGAGAAATTCAGATTTCTTCGTAGCAATTAAAATACATTATCATTTCATCATGGCCATGAGTAGCTCTTATCAAAGTAAAATCTCTTAAATTTAAAATGAAATAAAGAAATTAGAACTTTAAACATATCCAGCTCTGATAGCTGATGTTGAAAAAAAACCCTTAGGTACATAGATTTCCTAGTTATTCCCCATCGTAGAAATTGTGGAGAAATGACCTGAGCTACAACTAAAGTAGTTGGTATTATGGCTTCTGAGAATTAAAAAGTCTCTTTCTAAGGCATTTTCAAATACAGATATATATATTATGTATTGGCTATCAAACACCTAGTAGAAGCTTCTTTTCCAGAGTGTATGTTTGTATTAAACCTACTTAATGGCTGAAAAAACAGATTTATTAAACCTTCTATGGGATCTTATTTCTTAAGAATCCCCCTATTAATTCTACGTCTAGTCTAATTCCCCCCATTATCCAGTCTTCTTTGATCTATGTCTTTGCTACACCACGTAACCTTTTGTTCTTTGCAGGGAAAAGGCAGATTGAAATGTGTCTTCTCATTTCTCTCTGGACACCTGTGCTCTCTAGCACAGAGCGTCTTCCCAGCCCAATGAGAAGCCCGCACTGTGATGAGAAGACCTAACTAAGCAACCTGGGTGTTCACTCATCAGTCAGCCCAGCAGCTGTCCGCGGGTCACTGTGAATTCCTGCTCTCGGCAGACTCAAACGGAAGACTGTGGGTAGGATGGTGCCCACACGGTGAGACTGTCCTTTGAGTGCTGCGTCCCTGAGAGGGGCTGCCCACAGGAGGCTGGCCTGGCACGTCCGCCCATCTTCAGCTATCTGTTCAGATGTTCCCGTAGTAGTCTCTCCGCCAGCAGGTCCCTGAGCGAACAAGCGTAAACAGCAGCACCGCCAGGATACCGGACACCAGGAAAAAGGCGATGGCCAGGGCGATCCTGAGAACTGTGGGAAAATAGGAGGAGCATTAACACATAAAATTAATGGATTAGAAAAATATGAAGGTCACCAATCAGTGCTGGTTTCTGCCTTCCATGCAAATGTCTGTGGTGTTTCTGAAGCAGCCTTGAAATCAGCGTGGCGTGGTGAAAAGAGCACTGGACTAGGAGTCAGGAGATGACCTAGGTCCTGGTTCCAGGGTGACCTTTGACCTCGGGCCTCCGCTCCCCCACTGTAAAGGGAGGGCAACTGGCTCAAGTGTTTCCAAAATATTCTTCCAGGATTAATTTTATGTATTTTTCTATGATTAAAATGATCAGTTGTTCTACACTTAAAATTATTAGTTGTTTGTGGTCTCGGGGTCAAAGGAATTTCTGAATACTCAAGTGTGCGATCACTAATTGGTTCTAAAAGAAATGAAATATCAGCTTTTGGTCTTTGAATTTGACTTTTGGTAAAATATCTTTTAAAGAGGAAACTTTGAGCATACATTGACTATATGAGCATTTTTTTAGGACAATTGCTTATTATTGCTAACCTGTGCCTTTATTTACATACATCCCTTTGACTGCTGACCAGTCAGGGTACAGATATAAGGGGGTCATTTTAAATGAGATGCTATTTATTATTTCCCCTGGAAAGTTACCCCCTACACACACACACACACACACACACACACACCCTCATCCACTGTAGTATGTGCATTGTAAATGTCAATTTGCACCATCTGTAAATGTGTGTCTGATTTTCATTGTAAAAATAGGCGAGTGCTTGTTGGCGTGAGCACCAGGAGGGCAAACATCTCCCCGGTCCTGGCAGCTCTGTCTGCAGAGCCCTGCTGCTCCGTGGAGCACAGCTGAAAAGCTCTTATTTAGCCTGACTTATCACTGTAGAGATGATAAAAATGGGATGTGCAGAGATGAGATAATTTGGCTAAGGTGAAGCAGGTAATTGAATTGGGGTTGGAATACATGGGATCTTATCAGTTGTATAATTTTAAAAGCCATCTATTCACTAATGACTTCCAATTTAAATTTTTCCCTGACTCAAACTCATGTATCCAACTGTGTCCTTGACTTATTCCCTTGAACATCTACTGGACATTCCAAAACTGAACTCCCAACCCCCGTGCGCCCCTGCCTCCTTCACCCCGCCAGATCTGTTCCCCAGCAGCCTCCCTGCTTCCGGTGATGGGAACTTCCTTCGTCCAGTGGCTCAGCCCAAACCCCTGCAGTCTTCCTCGACTCCTCTTTCTCTCGCATCCCACACCCAGGCGGTCAGGAAATCCTGGAGGTTCTGTCAAAAACTGTATCTGGGAACCAGTGATTTCTCCCCTTCTTTGCCGCGCCCTGCTTTGAACCACCGTCATCTTTTGCCAGGGTTACTGCAATGCCCTCCGGACTTGCTCCCCAGCTTCTCTCCTTTCTCCCCCACAGCCAGTCTGTTTTTCACACAGCAGGCAAATCACGGCACTCCTCCACTTAAAGTCTGCTAATCTCGCTCGGAATGAAAGCCCGAGTCTTGATGACAACAGTTTATGAGACTCTTTGTCACTGGCTTTATTAACAACCTCTTGGATTTCCTCTGCTACCCCTCTCCTTTCATTCATTCTTTTTAGGCCACACAGGCCTTCCTGTCGATCCTCAACCCTGCCAGGCACACTCCCCCTTACCACCTCCATTGTTACCGTGGTCTGGATGCTCTTCTCACATATCTGAGTCCGGCAACTGCATCGCCTGCTTTACCCAGATCTCATCTTCTCATGAAGGGCTTTCATTTAAAGGTGCAACCTATATGCCCCCCCCATTTCCAGCCTGGTGCTTGTGATAAAGTACTTTATCACAAGTGCTTCTAAAGTGCTTATTTATAATACTTATTATTTATCATCCATCCTTCTCTCTCTCTGATAGAATGTAAGCTTCATGAAGGCAGGGAATGCTGTCTTTTTGCTCATGAGTGTATCCCAAGCACTTAGAACAGCACCTGTGCCATAGCAGGTGCTCAGTAAATATTTGTGGAATGAATTAATCATCTAGAACACCTGGGTTCCCAGCTGTTAGTCCAGTGCTTTTCTCATGATGACAGGTTGCCTCTTAGCATCATGAGAAGGTGGATATTAATAAAATTAGATCCTGGTGGCTGGGTGCCACTAGTAGTGAGGACGGAGCTGATGCAGAGTGGGAGACTAGATGGAACTGAGGAAGGGAGAAAAGGACTATATGGAAATGAGGGAGGAAGGCAGAGGCTAACAGAATATTCATGACTGACTTTCTATATTTGGAAATTATTTTCAATGATTTTTTGGGGGCTATGTTGTCATGGTGGTCCCATGGATTCCCTCTCTCCTTCCTTCATGCCTTCCTAGGCAAGCAGTGGGCACACAACATGTGTCAGGCCAGCTGTGCGATAAGTTCTGGGGTTCCATGATCCCTGCTCTTCAGGAGATGCAACACCTCATGGGAGACTCAGATAGATGATTTTGAGATAGTGTGAGGACTAGTAAAGCAGGGTTCTGAAAGATATGACATTGGAACAGAGAGGGCATTGCAATCAACGCAAAGTATTCTTTTTGGAAGAGAAAGAGTTTGGAAAGTCTTCTGAGAAAATGGTAAAGCTTGAGCTGGCCTGCGAGCCAAGTTAGATTTTGCCGGGAGACAGAACGAGCAGTGCAGGAGCAGGTTTGGGAAGCAATGAGCCACTGCACATGACTGGAGTAGAGGTTACGGGGGGCGGGGGGTGAGACCAGAGATTCAGGTTGAGGTCCTGGTTTTAGAAGCTGTGGTTTGCCAGGGGAAAATGGAAATCATCGACAATCATCACTCATAAATGTGACATGGCCCAATTTGTGTTAAAAAAAGAAACAAAAACGAACAAACCCAAATTTGTGGGGAAAGTTGGGATGTTGGAGACACCGTATCCGTGATTGAGAGCTGTTAAAATGCCTTTGACAGGACACTGAGCTGTGGCCCCGAGAATGCAGATGAGGGAATTCAAGAGACACCTCTGACGTCGGATTGACAGGCTCTCTGGTGAGCTAAATATACTGGCAAAGAAGTTGTGGCGAAGGCCACCCTGCGGACTCCACCTTTTGTGTATGGGAAGAGGACTAGGCTGTGGATTGAGATTAGAAGCACATTAGAAAGGGTCAGTTTGGAATAGAGGAGATAAACTTTGCTTCACATGTAGGATTGAACTAGGTAATTGCCCTGGTAGAGATGACCAGTAGGCAGCTGGAGGAAACGGGCTTAGAATTCCACATGCAGATGTGGAAATAAGGACTCTAGATGTAGGAGTTGGGGGCCTGGGTAGTACTGGCTAATGTTGTGTGGAATGAGATAAATTAGGATGGGACCCTGGCACGTGACCATTTAGGAGGTTGGTAGAAGGTGTTACTCCAAGAAAAACTAAACAAGGAGTCTGGGAGCAAAGAGAAGACTCAAGAGATTCTCTCTCTCTCTCATTCATTTTTAAAATTATATGTTCCCTATACTGTAAAGGATTTGGGAGTTTGACTAAGTAATGTTCTAGAATCTTAAAAAGAGAGCATGATTAACTATATCTTCCTGCAAAGAGGTCTAGTGCAGGTAATGGCTGAGAAGATGTCCTTCAACAAGGGGACGCATGAAGGCTGCTCAGGGCATGTGAATTGGGACTACTTTTTGAAAACAATTTTGGCAATATATATCAAGAGCCTCTTCCTCTTGCCGTTAATTCCCAAGTCCCGTGTGCTAGATCTATTTTCCCCCTTTGAGTACGTCTGCTCTTCTCCTTCACTCGCCTTGGATTATTGCCACAGCCTCCCAAGTGTTCTCCCCACCCCCAGCCCCAGCCCTCTCCCATCTGGTCTCCTTTCTGACGCCAAAGAGGTCTTTCTGAAAGCAAGAAGCCAGTCGCATCCTCTGTCTTCCGCTTGAAACCTTCAATGACCAGAGTTACTCAACCTGACTTGAGTCACTTAATGCCTGCCTTTCCAGCTTCTTGGTATTCTCACCAGATACACGTTTTCCATTTTCTAAAATGCCCCATGATTTCAGCCTCATGGCTTTTTACACATGTTCTCTCTTTTGTCTGTAGCATTCTCCTCTCTCATCTTCATTCACCTGGTTAGTTACGTCTTTCCTTTAGTTTTTGGTTTGAACATTTCCCCCTCTGAGAAGCCTTCTTGGGCCCCTTAGACCTGGGCTCATTGCCTCTGTATGTCCCTTACTATAGTACTCACTATAGACGACAGTGAGGGCTTGTTTAATTCTTTCTGCTCCTTCTTGCCTGCTTCCCACTTCCCTTTCAGTCTACAAGCTTGTCTTGCTGCTGTTTCCTCAGCAAACTTAATGCCTGCTATATACGTACATACTGAGTACATAATAGGTAGTCAGTGTAGATCTGTTGCTTGTTAAATATTCATATTCTCAGACCCACTAATCCTATTTTGGGGAATTTGTCTTAAGGAAATGGTCCACCAGACAGTATGGGATGGAAGGGGACTGTGAAATAGTGGAAACGTGGTGTTGGAAAGAGATAGACTTGAACCCTGACCCTACCACCTGTGGCGTGTGACCTTCTGAGGTTCAATACTCTTCTCTGCAGAGTGCAAGGATGTGAGGTTGACGGGGCAAGGAAAAGACCGCTGGATTAGGCGCTGATGGCTTTCAAAAAGGAAGTTTCGAAAACATGAAGGAAGGGTGAATGTCATTTCACAGAAGAGTTCGGGAGTGAGAGGCATGAGACGATAGAGGCCGAGCATGTACATCCCTAGTGTGAGAGTGTTGGGACTGCAGAGGGTGACAGGGAGTAGGCACCGGAGGGCAATCTCTGGGGAGGGAAGATTTGGGCACTTCCATCATAGGAAGGAGGGAGCCTCCTCCTTTGGAAGGGAATGCAGCTGAGAGATTCACGGAGGCCCAGGGAGACTGAAGGGGCTGGGACCACATGCACGAGGAAAGGAGTTACGTTGCTGGGGAAAGAACGCATTTCCCTGAGAGACAGCAGGAAAGGCAGGTTAACGCCACCGAGATACTGTATTTTGCTGTGTATAATGCACACCCATGTTTCTGGCCTAAACTTCCAGGAAAAATACCTTTTGTTTTATTTTTTTTAATTCAATTATGTATTTACTTATATCTTGATACTTGCTTTTTGTATTATAAACTTTAGCACTTATTTTTGAACATATTATGGTTCAAGAAATTTTATGTAACAAATAATTACAAAACACAAGAGCAGATATGAGGTGTTTCAGGTACTACCCATGTGTAATGCGCACCCGTATTTTTCCCTCAAAAATTTGGGCAAAAACATGTGCATTATACATGGCAACATACTGTATTTTGTGCCACTGACAGAACTTAAAAGGGTTTTCAGTGGATTATGTTGGTCTTCTCTGGACAACTCATGAGAATTAAAGAAGCCAAGATGGAATGAGGAATTTTAGAAAAATGGCAAGGCCTTTCTGTAGAAAACAGGAAAGGAGTTCACTAAGCATGAATATGTTTACCAAGCAGGGTTGAAAGATCCAGCTAAGGCTGGAATAGAAGTCTCAACATTCAGAGTCTGAAATGGTAATATGGCTTACGCTTCCCTCAGCAGATCAGAATGGAGAGCCCCTGTGTTTGGTTTGGTCTAGGGTTGGATGTTGGCACAGAGGGTAGGGTACGAGATGGGGCATTGTTGTGACTCCGAACGGCCTAGGCTGAGGACAGGAGTGGAAGTGGGGAGTGAGTGGGCGTATACCAAAGCAAGTTCCCAATGCCTTTTATGAATGATGAGCTATGTCTTGGGAAACTGATGAGAAGAATGGCAACAAGGACGAGAAAAAATTACAATCAGATGGGCTCATTTCTGAGGTGGGCGGGGTGCTGGGATGGCGTGTCATTGAACGGGACCTCTAAGCAGCAGTGTGGGAACGAGAGAACACTAAGGCGACTATGCTGAGAATGGAGGCCAGATAACACAGACGTGCCGACACGTACACACTCATCATCAGTGACCGCACCGTTATAGTGCAGCCGTGTCTGAGGCTCATTCACAGCTTCTCTCCCTTATTTATTGAACAACCGAGTCCAGGCTTCTGACACCTGAGTCCAGCCATGAGGAAGTCAGGCTAGGTACAGAGCGCTGAGCATTTATTCAGTTAGAAATATTGGTCGAAGGGACCGGGTTCTTGGCATTGCTGACTGCCTGGAGATTCAAGGAGTGAAAATGTATGGGTCCCACCTTGAAGGCTCATGGTTGACTCCTGGGCATGTGTGTTAGTGCTGTAGTTTCTCAGCTTTACAAGGGGTGTTAGGGGAAGTGGGAACTGCCCACCTTAAACCTCCTTCCTATGAAACCACGGGGGCGTGCAGGAGGCAGCCACACAGTGATTTTTCTCTCCCTCTCTTTCCCCCTCCCTTCCCCTCTCTAAAAATAAATAAATGAAATCTTTACAAAGAAGAATTAACTGGAGTTGGAGATTGGGGTAGGGGTTAGGAGACAGCTAGTGAAGAAAGTCTGTGTAGCAAAGTTTTGGAATTAAATAAAAAAGCATTTTCTAAAAAAAGAATTTTATTATTTTAAAGTAAGTAACACAGTACGGAACTTAGACTTATCATGAATTTTCTAACAAAGACTCCGGTTAATTTAATTGACATGAGAATTAAATTAACTGGTCTACCAGCTGAAGACACTGCCTACAGGTGTGAGGAGGATTTCAAGGGTGGAAAAGCCCCAAGGTGCAGGGTTCTGTATACCTAGAATATGTCTTATTTAATGGTCTTGTCCTGCTTCCAGTACTGGCTTTCTCAGAGCACCCTAAGTGTCCTTAATTTTAAAACACAAATTATAAAAATTCAGCAGTTAGAGCTATTGATTAAATTTACCTGGGCATCCTGAATGTTTATTTGCCAAGTTTGGTGGCCCTACTAAGGAGTTGCTCAACCCTGACAACCTTCCATGATTCACCCTGCTCTACAGTCTCTGTTGAGGCAAGTGACCCCCCAGCCCAGTGGACACTTTCCGTCCCAGGAATTCCCTGACACGAACACAGGCTGCCTCCCTGAAATGTCCACCTGTGGCCCTTAGCATCACTGTGTGAGACTGTGTAGGACCAACACAATCCATTTTACTTAAGTAAGCTCCAATACCAAATTCACATCATTGAAGACTGCCTCACATTACAGACTCTTAACAAGCTTTCTGTGAGCTAAAACCGGTCGTGTGCTGGTCACTGGGTCAAAGAACACGTATGAAGGGCCCATGGACCTGGACCATGGTGTGGGGGTTGACTATGGAAGTGGGGAGAAGGCTGGGCGGACGGGAGTGTAGGGGGAAAAATTGGGACAACTGTAACAGCGTAACAATAAAACATTAAAAAAAACAAAAATAAAAAAAAAACAACACTCTGATTTGTGTCGTATGCTGACTTCTGTGGTGAAAACGCTCCAGCCGTGACGAAACGAAGTTGTTGGACTCAGAGGTGGTGAGCAGTGCGCACACCCCACCACTGATCTGTCTGAGCTGCCCAGCACACCAGTCCCTGAGTGTTCTTTCTATCCCCATGTTCTGCTGCCTAACTGTATGTCACTCTATATGAGCCTTGACTTGTTGTTAGTGGTGTTTTGAGGAAAAGATTTCTGCAAACATAATACAGGCAGATTTGACAAGAGGCGACAGATGAGCTGTGGAGGGTGAAGGAGAGGGTGGGGTCAAAACTACCTCCCCGGTTACTGGAGACTGCTGCTAATTAAGACGGAATCTGCTCTGGCGGTGCAGCTCCACTGGTTGGAGAGCATCATCCCAGTATGCCCAGGCTGTGGGTTTGATCCCCGGTCGGGGCACATACAAGAATCAACCAGTGAATTGCACAGATAAGTGGAACAACAAAGCTCTCTCTCTCTCCCTCTCAGAGTAGGCTCAAGGAGGAAAGGCAACTAATTTTACACACACACACACACACACACACACACACACACACTCATTGAGTGCCAATCCATGCCAGGTGCAGGCACTCCCAGGTGCTGAGGACAGATACAGCAGAGAACACAACAGATAGAATCTTTGCTCTTGGGCAGATGGCATTTTATTTCTTTAGAATTGGCTTCTTGAAGGAAACCTATGGGGATCTCTTTGAACCCTGAGTCTTCGGCAGAGTAAGGCCCCTATCCTTTCCAGCTTCAAGCCACTAGGGCATTTGACGTGCCTTTCAAGTACCTCACACCACTCCATTAGACACCTCCATCCAGGCTGATTTGAGATGGGTCAGCTGTCTCCTCCTGCCAGAAGCCTTCTCTGACTTCCTACCGCTCTCCCTCCAAACCCAGGTAGCTCTCGTTCCCATAGCAACCCTTGTAGTCCTAAAACACAAACCCTTGTCATTCTGTATACTATGTATCTCTTTACTTCCCACTACATTGTAACTTGCTCAAGGACATTTTCTTAGCAAGTTTTATCTTAAATAGATGAAGGAGAGCCATCCATCAGCTAAGCCTTTCTCCAAAGTAGCAAAGTCCAAACGAAATACAATTTCAATGTAAAATGTTAATTTAAGCCAGGCAAATCATTTTACTTTATATATTTTTCCTCCAGTTACATTAAAATAAAACCTCAAAACAAAATGAGTCCCTAAAATCTGTCCTCCAGGAATTGCATTATAATTAAACACACACTTTTTGAAATTCATTATAAGAAAGTAATGGTGTTGACCTTCCTAATAACGGCTTTATTCACTCTTTTACATCTGACCCACTTCCGGAGGAAAGCTGCATGCACGGAGGAGAAGAATGATTGGACGATGGCTGAGAGGCCGAACTCTTACTTGGGAAAGAAATAGCACAGATGAACATGCCAATCACTGTCTCATGTCAGTCACCCCATGGCCAACTGGGGGCGGGAACGGCCTTGCTCTGGACTCTGGCACCCAGAAGAAACCGTCTCTAGAAGCCATCTCCTCTTTAGCCATAATGCCAATGTTGTTCCCTAGACATACTACGTCTGCCACGTGGCAAACCTACAGGGCTCTAAAGAGCTGTCATTTGAACACAATTTCTCCCTACATGGTGAGTAGTTTCAGCAGGACCCGTGAGTGTCAAGTTTTCTGGAGACACCAGGGTCCAAGCCTTATGTGTTGCTGTCGTCCTCAGAACCGGTGTCAGCCCCACCTCAACATTCCAGCAAGTTTTGGCCTTGGAGGCGTTCAGGACATTCGGACGTTTCTGATTTTGTTCCAGTTTGAAACGTGTCATCACGCTTCCTCTCTGAAACCAACTCCACATTCGGTGTCTCTCACCATCGGAGCTTCCAGAGCAACTCCACTCCCACAGGGCTCTCACCTCTGATGCGTTGTGCCTGATCATCCTGGTCTCATCGGATCACTTATCTGCTACGGTGCACGTCCGCTAAGACGTGCAGCAAAGTTTCCTGGAAAGTTTGCTTTTGGTTTCTTCCAAAGCAACATGAGTTTTCCAAGGCCAGAGGATACAAAGAGGTATTTATTTTCAGCTCTGTCACCCACAGCATTTTAACAGAAATTTTAAAATATAGGGTCAGTTTCCTGGTGTAGAAGATTTCTCCACATCTCTCTATTGTATCTCATTTCTTTGCTTCTCGTGGGAAGGCTGGAAGGCATGGGCAAGTTGGTTCTTTGCCCGTTAGCCTAGGATTAAAGTCTTTCCGTCTTGGCTGTCACTGAGATGGTGGATTTTGTTTGAAATCTGTTCCGCTTCAGACACTTAAAGAACAGCCTCCTTCAATTCTGCTAAAACATCTTGAAATCTTTAAACAACAAAAGGCCCTGTGTGGCTGACCATGTAGCTCATGGCGGCCCCATGAACTTTGATCAAAGTTTTATCTCTGATTATGTTTGGCCTTGATGCCCTTTTATACTAACACGGAAAAAAATCAAGTCAAGGTTTATGGCAAGTAGGGGCAGGGCCAGGTAGAGATGCAGGAGTTGCCTGAAACAGGGGTGCCTGAGGCATACAATTATCTCCCCAAAACTATTTCCTTCAGATCTGGGGGTAATGGCCAAGCTGTGTTCTCCAAGCACCACCCACCCCAGGAAAGGGTGCGCCGCCCTTGCTGCCGGGCTCCGTACGCAACCTAACTTAAAACGTCCTTGGTACCTTCGTGTTTGTTCGTGATTCTACACTCCGCGGACCAGTCCTGGGGGATCACAGGGGCAACCAGCTCAGTGAACTTCGTCAGAGGACAGCTGGGGGTGCAGCCGGGCAGCACGAGGGGATACGGCTCGTGGTGCGTCTCGTTCCGATAGTACATCTCCACGAAGTACTCCCTGGGGGCGGGGAGTAGAGGACAGGGCTCTGTTAGTTCTACATGGTTGAATTGCCACTAGGTTTCTTTCCAGCTGGCCTAATGCATCAGCTGAGGGACTAGCAGAAGAATTTGTGGGGGTGAGTAGAGTTTAGCCAACTTGGCAGGGGGAATGCGGAGATCGGGGCAGGAGGGGCAGATCAGGGGGGCGGGGGCTGGTCTGTCCGATGAACAGGGGCAGAGGCGGTGGGGACCAGGAGACTTACTTCGTAGGAGAAGAGGTTGGAAGGCCGTGGCTGGAGGAGCTGGGCGTGATTTGACGAGTCTTTGGGGAGCAGTTGCAGGGGCAGGTGGGGTGTGGGGGTTTCTTTCTCCTGTCCTTTCCCTTTTATGCTTCTCATCTGCTCCTTCCTTTACTCTCTTTTCATTTCTCAGCATTTTTCCGTTTTTTCCCTGAATGAATCTATCTCCCCTCTCTTTAACCAGGCCATAAACATGGAACCGCATAACACGTAACATGTGTGCTTGAAAATACAGCGAAGACTCTATCAAAATATATCCCTTAGAACGAGGGAGTGGGGACATATTCGAGTTCTCACATTCTCTCATAGTAAAGAGGGCGCTCTCTACACTCGATTTCAAAAAGCAGTGTCCTGTTCAGGGAAGGTCCGTGGGCCTAAGCCAGTCTCAGTAAAGCCAGTATGAGGTGCTTGTGAAAGTCATTTGCCAAAGAGGAAGGAGGCAAATTCTAGCAGGATTTAGTGATTTTTTGCAGAGCATGGGGAGAGACAGTACCTGCACAATTACCACTTTTGGGTGTTGTTATAAACAAGCCTTTTAACTTAAAAAGCCACATAAACAAATATTGACTTACAAGGTGTTTTTAAAAACTACCTTAATGTTATATGAATGAGTACTTACAAAGTAGGGCAAAGGATGATATGGCAAAGGTCAAAGTCCTTCAAAATTCATGATTCTTTCCATACAATAGAGTTGCGGCTGAGAAGTGGCTCCATTTCCCAGACCCCCTTGCACCTCAGCAGGTCCAAGTGACTGATATTAGCCAGTAGATTGTAAGTAGAAGGGACACATGCCCCTTCTGGGCTGGGGGGGGGGGTGGTTCCTAAGCAGGTTGCTTTCTCACCCTCTTGTTTCTTTTTCAAGCTTCCTGCAGATGAGCACAGCCCTCTTAAGAACAGTGGGTCTGAAAGATGGAACCCTGGCTCCCTGGATCACTGTGTGTGACTCACACTACGGGTCGCTTCCAGCCAGCCAGGAACTTCTACATTGAACTGAGGGATTAGGGAGAAATAAATCTCCACTGGGTTAAGGAAGCCTCTGAGAATGTGGGGTTCATTTCTACAGCGACCAGCATTACTCTTATTAGTTAATATATCTGGTAAACAGCTTTAGGGGATTCAAATTTGGCTCTAGTGGTGAAGACACAAGTTTGGTGCATACAAAAGGTTGGACAAATTATTTCATAAATTGTGAAAATTGAAAAAAAGTAATATTTTTAATTTAGTGAATTATTTAATATAGCATAGGATTTTAAAGTTTATGTCCTTTAAATAAAAATTAAATATTTTAAGAATATAGTCAGGCTAACAATAACAATAATAACAAAACTTCAGTTCCAGCAATATTAATTTTGAAAAGCACCTCCTAGACACTTACCCCTTCTCAAGGTACAACTCCATTAAGTGGCAGGAAGCATAGGGAGGAAGGATTCCGTTGTAAACATCTAGCGCCATCTGCAGGCCACTCACAGTTGTGTCATGCTACAGAGATTTGAAACAAATCATTTTTGATCTTTACCTCTGGTTCAGACTTAAATTCAATGGGTATGTATTAAGCACGTGTAGAGCACCATGATGGTTTGTGATTCAGCTAAATTTCCCATAACCTCAGTGATTTAATAAGTAGAGAGGGGAAAGAACTAATTTGGTTGAGCATCTGCTGTGTGCTAGGCAGTGAGATTTACATATGTATCATTACTTCCCTTTAAAAGATGAAGAAACAGGCCCAGAGAAATTCAGCAACCTGCTTAATGTCACGTAATCCCAAACAGAAGAAAGCACACTTAAGCCAAGTCTTGTGATTTTCTTTTCCATGCCTGTTCCCAGTAGCGTCTCTGTCATTGATTTCATTAAATTTTAAAATATTTTGGAACTTATTAATACTAGATTATTTTGTGTATAGATTAGAAAAATTTGTGATTTTAAACTTGGGGGAGGTTACTATATGAGGTTATAAATGTTTAGGGAGGATTAAACATAAGGAAGCCGAGTTCGTAGCTTAAAAATAATTGTTCAGTGTTTACCGTGGAGTGGCTGGGAGGCAGAGGGGGCTGGTTTTGTCACTGGTTGTCTACCTAACTTTAGGAAATGCTCAACCCCCGTACACAGCAGATGGGCATAACATTTGTTTGCCTGAACTATGTTGCCGTGTATACATACATACTCAAAAGGTGCGAGAACTGGTTTCCTGCAGAAAGAAATGGCGTTCCAGACACATGGCTTCCCAGAAGTCACACAAGTTAGAAATAGAAACCAGATTAGAAACTAGAATGGAGATGGAAGGAGACTTGACTTGGGGCGCTAATCACTCAATACAACATACAGATGAAGCAATGTATATCTGAAACACATATAATTTTATGAACCAATGCCACCTCAATAAATTCAATAAAAAAGAAAGAACAGGAGAAACTCATGTCATTGACTTTCCAGGCCTTCTTCTCTCCAGAAAGCACTGTGCTCCTGAGCTCTTTCTCTAGTCTACGAGTGCACCATTTAGACCCCCTGATGATAAACAGAGTCCCCTGTATCCTCAGCCACCTCTTCCCTGTCTGTGCAGAATGGAAACACGACCTTCTCCCGCTGAACCACATCTGAGAGATCCTCTGCCATGCACACAGTGAGTGACAGACCGAGTCAGCATTCTATGTGCAGTTGCCCTGCTCATCCCGGACCCCTCGGGCAGGCATTTCAGCCCACAGGACCTGTAAACTCGCCTCCAACTGTGTCGCTCCCCTGTCTCTCCCGCCCCAAGATGGATCTCTCTCTCTCTTCTTCCTGCACCCAAATGCAGCTCTAACTTCAGCTGCAACTCCCTTTCTCTTTCCCTGTTCTACCTGTGCCTTTGCCATCTGGGGTTTTCTATGTGGATGCCCCCTCGGCATTTCGAACCCAGTTGTCTAATCGGTCCATTCACCTGGCCCAAGACCACTCCTGTTCACGGTTCCGACTTCCTCCTCGTCACTGAGGCTTGAAACACTGCCTTTATCTGTGGCTTTACCTTTCGGGTCGTTACCCTCCACCCACATCCCAGCTCATCCAGCTCAAGTCCTGCACGCTCAGCTTTTCCTCTCCTGCTGATGCCCTGGTTTGGAAAAGAAGTGATTGCTTTTCTTTTCCGAGGCACCAAAGCCCTGCTTGTGTGGCGCTTCTATATTGCTTTGCACGGTGTTTTTATGTTCACTCAGCTTCTTGTTAGGATTAAAGAGTAAATTCCTCCAGGGCCAGAATTACATATTTAGTTTTAAAAGCTTTGTATGGATGTCTACCATCTCCTGGACGATAGGGAAATGATGATGAAGGAGTGGAGGCCCCCACCCCCCGGGGATTACAAAGGGAGGGTTGAGTGGAATCAGAAACACTTACCGCAGAATACATGACGAGTTTTCTGTGGTTCGATGGCTGTGTTGCCTTCTGCATGTGCTGGAGGATCTCACCGACCAGGACACCTTAAACAGATAGATCAGCCATGGAGCTGGACCGAACACAGGCTTCTAATTTAGTTAATAAGCTTTCAGTGAATTCATACTTAATGATTCTCTCTGCCATGATCGAGACTCTAAGAAGGAAGGGGAAGAACCAATTCTGGTTGAGCACCTGCTGTGTGCTAGCAGTGTGACTTACACACATTATTTTTCTGAATCCTGACCTGTACTCCCTTCTAGGTGGGGAACCTGAGGCCCGGAGACATTAGTGCCTCGCACAGCTGGGGAAGGAGAGCCGGCCTGGCGTGCTGGGACGTGACTACTACACCAGATTTTGTTAAAGCTCAGGTTTGGAGGCTGAGGAACTTGGAAGCGATTTCAGACGGCATTTTTTTTTTTCCAGAGTTGTTAGCCAATACTCTCCCCTCCAGGGCAGGCCTGAAATGACAGCAGGGCATGCACTTCTCTGCCTTCACCTCTCACGTCCCCTCTCTGCCAGCTGGACCTGTTTGAGACCCTGGGAGAAAGCAGCTCTCTAGTCTGTACTATGCATGCACTGTTTCCTGGGGACCATTTCAGCACATTCCCTTGGGTGCCACGATTAGGGGACCTCCAGCACCTTCAGCTTTCCTTTGTCTGCAGAGATGAGAGCATCTGTCCTTCACAGTTGTTGCTCCCAAGGTGGTGAAAGGCAGGTGCACAGCCTGGTCTTGACCTTGTCTGCAGACACTAACAGCTGAGGGGTCCCTTGAGGTGCCAGGTGCCGTTTGGGGGACATGTTGCATCAGGGACTTCCACCACCGTCACTTGAAGCCCCTTCTGTCTCTGTTGGTGGTCTCTCTGTTACACATATGCTCACTTGTTTTGAGATTGACTCGTTTTTGTTATTTGTTTTTTTAATGAGCAGGGCATTGCTGTTAACTGACACATACTGAACAGTTGGAACGGGCCAGGTACTTTGCTAAGTGAATCAGACATGTTTCCTGTCCTCACAAAGCTCACGAGAAAGTAAGGAGAGACTTTATTGGCCTGTACACCAGTAGGCACAGTAAAGAATAATTATGGAGGGAAGTCACCTGCTCTCTGTGAATGGTGGGACTTTGATTAAGAATAGAGGCAGCTGGATGCTCCATCTCCAGCAGGTCCACATCTCCCTGTCCCAGGGAGGACTGCCTTCAGGAGCCCTCCGAGGACTTCAGCCTTATCTTCATGCCACATCGGCACTAAACCCTCTGGCCAAGTTTTTGTGAGTCACAACAATCTTCATCAACTTGACCCTTGTCAGCAGGTGCTTCTGCAGCAGCCTTCAGTGTCGGTAATGGAATGATACTGGCTCTTGGTCTGGAGTGATTGCCCACATTGTTTTAGGAGAAGCTAGGGGGAGCTATCACCATTATCCCCAGGCTCTGGCATCCCAGTAATGATGTTTTATAGGAGGGGAAAACTGGGACCCAGAGAGGTTCAGCGGCTTGTCCAAGATCACACAACTGGGAGCAGGCAGGCTGAGCATCTCTGGACCCAGCACGTCCGGCCCGAGAACCCTTGCTCTTAGTATTTAGACCACGCGGTCATACGAGCCAGCTTCTGAGATCCCTGTGGTGCCACTTATTAAATCTCCATAAACTAGACGAAATGCCATTGATTTGAAGACATGAACACCACTTCCCTCACTCTTGGGTTACAGCACAGATTGGCTGCATTCTTCTGTGAAGGACCAGGCAGTAATTATTTTAGGCTCTGTGGGCCTGCCACAATGGTGCATGCTTGGGTGGAGGCACAGAGGCAGCCATAGACCCAACCTAAGAATGGGCGTGGCTGAATTTCAGTGACATTTTATTCACAAAAAGTAGGCAGCAGGCTGCATTTTGAAATGCAGGGTGTAGTTTGCCAACTCCTGGTCTAGAGCAAGAAGAGGTTTCCATGAATATGGATATGACTATCCATACATTTCTAAATGCACTGGAGGGATTTTCTTGGCAGGTGTGTGTGTGTGGTGGTGGTGATGGGGAGGATAAGGAGGCTGTCACCCAACAGCATCACCCCTGAAACTGATAGAACAAAAAGTTTTGGTGAAAATTGGAAGATGCTGGTCAACATCCTGCTGTCCCCACAGGACTCCGTGTCACTCAGATAGTGTGTGTTTTCTCTGCTGGAAGGCGTCCCGCCTCTTCACTATGCAACCAGCACATCACCGACCAAACTCTCTTGCCCGGCCAGGTTGGCACAATAGACTGAGCTTGTGCTTCGGCAGGCATCACTCAGGAAACAATTTCCAGCGTATCCACAGCATTGGACTTCCTCCAGAAAAGGTGCATCCATCCGAGGGCCAGCCCTTAGAGTCCAAGGCCGAGGGAACACCTTGGGGAGGGACTCCAATAGAGTCTCGTTCACAATGTGATTGCCCACATTGTTTTAGGAGAAGCTAGGGGGAGCTATCACCATTATCCCCAGGCTCTGGCATCCCAGTAATGATGTTTTATAGGAGGGGAAAACTGGGACCCAGAGAGGGGAAGTGGTTTCCACGGAATACAACCTCTAGTCACCAACTGAAAAAAGAGAAAAACAGGAGCAAGCTGCTAGGGTAAACCTCATCTTTTGTGCATAGACAGACCACTGCAGCTATTATCAGGCTGTTGACAACTCCGGCTGGGATTTTCTGCTCTTTTCTCCACCATCTCTTGCAGCTAGAAAAGTGTTTCTGCAACTTTAATGTATGCATGAGGTTCTTAGGAGTTTATTAAAATGCAGATTCTGATTCAGCTGGTTTGGGGTGAGGCCTGAGGTTTTGCATTGCTAGTCAGATGATCGCTGATGTGGCTGGTCCTTGGGCTGCATTTTCAGTAGCAAGGGAGTAAATTCCCCAGCCCATTATGACTAGGTCAGAGGAAATGAGTCCAGAGTCCTGCCTCCACCATCTAAAGGGGCTTGATATCGAGTTGTAATGCTGGCACCTGGTGGCCCGTGTGTGAGGCCTTGTGCTTACATAGCCTACGAGGCCTGACTTTCACCCTCTGCATCATTTTGTTGTTCAGTAGGTAAGGCCGAGCTGCTTCCTGGGCTCTGTCCTTACACACAGTCTGTGTCCTGCCTGGGAATTTCCCCCAATGCACCAGATCCCATTAAAGACTCATCTCTGGATGCTCTCTCTTCCCAAAAGGCTGGCTCTTGTTGCTCTTGTGCTTAGCATGGAGTCAAGACTTGCACACTTCTATCAGGTCTGCTTCTGTGCTATGCAATCCAGACTTTTGTAACAGCAGGCCTGAGACTTCGTTACATCAATAATAACCACTGTCCTAGAGTGTTTGCCACAAGCTACTTCGTACGCCTCATATGGAGTGCTCTCGACCATCCTGACTTTAGATACCTCATCAGCTATTTTTCTGGTTACAGCTTCTCTCACTCTTTCGTAGCTACAACCAACTCCTCTCCTGGCTGGTGATTAGAATCCTTTCTGTAGTATGCAGCCCTGAGTGAACTTCCACCGCATCTGGCCCAACAACGAGGATGCTTTGCCTCTATGTATTCCTTAGGGGTTCTGCTGAACTTGTCCTGACCCCATGGCTCACAGTCTGGCCATGACTGCCATCCTGTTGTGACTGTACCGTTTCCCTCAAACTGTCTGGAGCATATGACTTGAAACACTTCCTGTGGCTTAGAATTGCTTCATTGTTATGTCGACATGACATAATGGGCCTATTCTTGTTCTCCATCCTTAGTTTTCACGCCTACACTAACAACACCTGAACCCGACACACCCTCTGGTGCCTTGGTCTGCCTCCCTGATGCCCTGAGAGGCCTCAGTGTTCAGCCCCATCCTGTCCCTGGCTTCTTTCTTCCACCCACCTCTCACGATTATAAGGGCTTGGCATCCCTTCACCTGGGTCTACTTTCGTCAGGATAGAATTCATCATATGCTATGAGGGGCCTCATCTAGTTGAGAAGAGGCATCACTGAGAAATAAACACTTTTCAACACCAGGGGAAAATTTAAGCTGAGTCATAAGCTTGTCAGTTGCAATGGGTATTAACCTGCAGGGCGTAATTAGCCTGCAAAATAGGTTTTATTAACTTTCGCAATAGCTGCCATCAAGGGTTTCGGGAAAACAGGCCACTTCAGTCATACACCCATTTGAATAATTCATGCATAGGCCATCAGACACAACTAGTTTTCATGGGGCTCAGATACAAAAGCCTTGATTCTTTGATCTAAAGAGGATGAAAAGTATCATTTACCTTTAGCCCAAAGCTTGCATTTTCCAGAAATCCCAGAGCGGGTAATACTGATAATTATAACAACACACAATGTTTGTTGCCAGTGTTTTATGTACCAGGTAGAATTTATTCTAAACCTTTTGAATGTATTTGTTCATTTGAATCCTTATGACCTACGAAGTAAATGTTATTGTTATCCTCATTTTGCGTGGTGGAAACTGGTACGACAGTGGGTACGTGGTTTGTCCAGGGTCACATGTTGGTTACTGGCGGAAGCAGGGCTCAGGACTCGGACACGCCACACAAATCCAATCGCTCCGCTCACATTTTGAAATGTACTTACCCCCCTGCAGTCGGGATTTCTCTTTCTGCTTGTGAATTCCATAGGTGGACAGGAGGGACAGTTCTGATAATTCCTTCAACTTTGTCATGGCGTCCTCCGTGGCCCAGGAGGGCAAAGTGAAATTGTGAGCACGCTGCAGCAAAAAAGGGGAAGAAAACACGTATTTTTATTTCATACTGCCCTGTTTGTGGGCTTTTGAGCATCTTTTACCCCACAAGAACTACTGGGTCCAGCCTTTCTTGTCCTGCCATTTCTTTCTAGGAAAACTCTACTTTGTGGAAAGTCGTGGTATTGATTTTCAGAAGACTAATTCACAGAAATGAATTGCCCTCTTCCTACCATGTCCATAGCTTTTGGCTTAACACTGGGTGAAAAGATGACTCATATTTTGCAGAGTAAGGGTGGGGTAGGGCAGGAATGAACCTTATTTTTTTATGAAAGGTTTAAAAATCTTCCTATTGACCTGGGGGGGGGGGGTAAAGCTGACAGGGTTAGATGGCATTTCCTTAAAAGTTGCACGAGTAGCCCAGGAGGACCAATGGGAAAGGTCATATATTTCTAGAGCCTTCAGTAATGTACTCCTACTGCCATGGGCTCTAGCGCACCGACTCCTGAGGGACGCTGCACCTTGCACACAGCAGGCGCTTGGTGAATACTTGTTGCACTGAGGACTGGACTGCACGTGCACAGCAGGGCAGGCAGGGGCCTCATGCCATGCCTGTGATCTGTCGTGAAGAGTTAATTCAGATGGCCCCAGTTTCAAAGGCAGGAGGTGGGGTTTGGGGGGGGAGATAATGGAGACCTACGAAAAGTGAGCAAATGAGAGGAAGGGGTGAAAAAGAACCACACACCATGACCACACTGTGGAATCGCTCAGATCAAACGGTAGTAAGGAAGAAAGAAAAGAAAAATCAAGACTGTAATCAAAATGTGGGCTCTTTTCTCCATTGAAGAGTCTTTGATAAATAGGCTAACAAATCTTCCTTGAAACAGATTAAGGAAAAAGAACAATATTAAGAAAGTAATATGTGCTTGGGTCAATAAACTTTGACATGGAGGGGGGGCAAACTGTGTCATTGTTACTGAGGTGGAACTATGAAAGTAATTGCTGACCCCCAGACCTCCACAATGACCTCTAAATCAGAAGTGGTACCAGTGACGTGGGGGGTCAGAATTTTGCCCCAGGATTCAGTGAGCTGGTTGGAAACCAGGACGGTAGAGTACTTCTTTCGGCCAGTAGGTGGAGCATGGTGAGTGGGAAGCACCATGTGTCCTTGAAAAACGCAGTAATTTACCTAGCTAAAAAAGCTATTTCGTATGCATTACACAGCAAGAAAGAGATCCTTTCCTAATAAACCATTTTGAATAGCTTGGCTTAAAGTTGATTTGCTTGTTCTTATATCTAGAAATTGGATAAGCTTTTTTCTTTTACTGTTCAATAACTTTGTGTTTTTTCATTAAAATCCATGACAGGAGCCCAGCATTCCCGAGAGACAAGGCACAGAAGAAAAGCAATTTTGTCTGCAATTTTGTAAAGGGTGAAAACATAAAAAATGGGGAGAAGAAGTCGGAATGTTCGAGCTAATATAAAGAAGTCTGGAGTTACACCGCGGCGCCAAAGGAAGTGTGAGTGACACATCTGCAAAGAGGCCAAAGAACATGCATCCACCTCCTTCCAAGCAGGCGTATGGCAAAGTCAGATCGCAAGTTAGTGGAGGTTTTTTTGTTTTACCTCACAAAATAAAGGGTCGTAGACTCTACTCCAAATTCCAAAAAGGTCCTTGCCATGGTATCCTGAAAGTTTTGCCAACGTGTCCATAAAATCCTGAAACACACACAGAGGGAAAAAGAATTTTTTTGATAATATTTTAAGTTGCTCCAGAATTTTACTTCTGGGATATTATTCCTGATATTTTTGTGAAATTATTTATATGCACAAGATATCCAGGCAGCTATAAAAGTAAAAGATTGGAAATGACCCAGATTTCCATCAATAGAGACTAGTTAAATAAACTCTGGTATGACCATAGATTCAAATACACAGTAGTAAAAAAAAAAAAAAAGTGAGGAAACTATGTACAAATAGAGAACTATTTCCAAGATATTTTGTTAAAATAAAACAACAACAACAACAGCTGTCCAATATTGTAAATAGTATGGCACTTTCGTGTAATAAAGGGGGAAGCCACCAGGATATATTTAAATTTATTTGCATATTAATAAAAAGACTGCAAGACAGCATAAGAAAATAATGCCAGCAATTACCTGTGGGGTCACTGAGAGACTTTCCACTGTATTCATTTATCTATCTATCTATCTATCTATGAATGATTTTTGAATAGCATGAATGTATGATAGATTCAAAGTATTATTTTTAAAAGTACCAAGCACCATATTTACATTTTGTATAGTCTTGAAAAGGGGTATTTCACAAAGTAGAATCATAAAGCAAAAACAAAATGACCCTTTGTATGTGGAGACAACAGCCCCAACCCCTCAGCCTCACACCAAGTCAGACCACCTCAGATTTGCACTGATTCCGAGCCAGACACACCTGTCACCTGGCTCCTCTCCCAGACACGGGAATCAGATCCCAAAGGGACTGGCTTCTTTACTGACTCGTGGCCCCAGCACAGCGATGGGGACCACGCAGTGATGACTGACCTTCATTCAACAGTCACCCACTGCCATAACCGGCCACCACGGGCATGTCCCGCCCACACTTTGAAGAAGCGGCAGCTTCATCCTTCGCCTTGGCCCTCACACTCACTCCACCAATGACGCTATTTTTTAACCTTGTAAGGGCGCAGCCTCTTCTGGAATTCCTCCGATTTCAAAGTCTCTCTCTGAAGTTCATGAAAACGAGGGCAGTTCCTGAAAGGCATGTATAGCAACTGAGGACGAAAGAAAAATCACAAAGCCTTTATGAGTCAGAAGAACTTTGCTAACGATGCTGCAGCCATATTTTAAACATGCAAAGGGATCTTAGTAAAAGACTCAGATGTGTTTTGAGATGCACAGAAATTCTAAAAGTGAGGGACAAGAGATAAATGGTCTGTAGGTCTTAAGTAGTAGGATATGCACCCAGAACTGAAAAACCTTTTATTTTTTCTTTCGTGAATTTGCCTAAATAGGACTGTGCTATTGGTAAATATTTACACTTCCTGGTTTTCCACGTGAAATAGTAACCATTATCTTGCTGTTTTGTCCTGACTATTTCTAGGTGTGCATGAGTACAGAAAAATGAGTTACGGGTTTTTGAAAGAACCTGGAGAGATCAATTAACCATTCATTGACTTAGTTCCTGTCAATGCACAGACTGCTAAAAGAAGGGCACATATTAAATCAATAGAAAAAATATATTTAAAGACTTGTAACGAGGACAAAGTGATCGTGCTAAAATGAGTTTAAATTCAACAATCTTTTGTAGCTTTAACGGGTCGGTGACGCCCAGGTTTATTTTACTGCTCTTACTTTCCATCTGTGGCTAGTCCAGCCCTCGGAGAATATTACTACTTGGGTGGTTCTCTTCTTCCTCAAATTTACCATGTACGAAGCTGAACTCAACTTCTTCATTTTCAACCATTTCCTCTTCGCGATCTCTCTACTGCTGCCAATGGCAACATTTATCATTCTGCTTCAGAAACTCATCACTTTTGCTTGTTTGCTTTTAAAACATTTCCAGAAGAGACCCCTTCTGCTGATCTTCATTTTCCCTTCCCAGCCCAAGCCACCGTAGTCTGTGTTTCAGCTACTGCAAGAGCGCCTGCTCGGTCAGTGGGTGCCCATTCTTCCTACCTTCACATTTCATTCTCCAGGAGAGGCTCCACTGATCCTTTTTATTTTATTTTTGTAAACACTAATCTTTTTTCAAGCCTCAGTCAGGTCATGCCATTCTGTGGTTCAGAATCTTCATTGGTTTTCCATCTTACTAGGAATAACACCCCAGCTCCCAGTTAGCCCCTAGTGCCTGCTCTGCCCGGGGTTCCCACTGCTGTCCCCACTCGCCCCTCCCCAGCAGCCCTGTGGGGCTCCACGGCCCCTTGAACACTCAGGCTTGAGGTCTCTGCCCACTGTTCCCTGCTTGAGGTGCTCCCCTGCTGCCTCCCAGTTGGATTTTCTGCCCATCCCACCCCAGCCTCCACCACATTGCCTTGTTTCATCCCTTTCGAGGGGCTCGTCGCCATCTGAGATTATTTTATTTATTTACTTTTTAATGATCTAGTTCCTATAAAATAAAAACTCAAGGACAACCAAGATCTTGACTAATTTACTCACTGCTGTGTTGTCAATGCCTGGAACAGGGCCGGGTATATTACTAGTTACTGAGGAAACATTTTTTTTTAATTATGTTGCTTCCCGTCACTTCTGATTCTGTGTGTCACTTGTCTTCCCTCTCTTTCCTTCCCCTAACATCTACACTGTCTCATTTCAGGCCTTCATTTCCTTATTGCTGAATTGCTTCAACAGTTCCTCTCAGAGGCTCAAGTATCTTTCCTCCCCAGCCATTGCCAGACAAATGCCTCGAAGCACCACTCAGCGTGTAGGTGTTACACTTGTAGAAAAAAAATTATTTAATTTTATTTTTCAATTACAGTTGACCTTCTGAAGAAAGTACTTTTATATCTACAGCTTTACATCTAAATTTCTTTATATGGCTTTCAAAATTTTCCACAGTTTAGAAAAGACATCGTTGAGGGGAAAAGCACAGGGCTGTTCATTGAAAGGCCTAGGTTTCAATGAATTATTTAACCTTTCTAGACTTTAGCTTTCTCATTCCACACATTGAAGAGTCAGGATGAAAATGCATAGAATAATACGTAAACATCTGCCCAGCATTTTGCAGTTTCCAAAGTCTATTCCCCTTCTTAACTAACTTCTTTTCTCAAATCCCTATGAAGAAGTTAGCTGGATACTGTTCCCATTCTACAGAAAAGGAAACTGAGGCGCAGGGTTACTCAAGGTCGAGTGTCTGAATTAGTTGGCTATCAAACCTAGGTTTTCCCAACTTTGAAGCTTTTATTGGATGCTGCCTTTCAGCCTCATGATTCCTTCTGGCGATCAAATTTGGATTCTCTAAGCTGTACCCAACATTCTTCCTAAATGTGAACTCTGAACTCAGAAGGGCAAGGGCTCTGTGTATTCACTCCCTGTCATGCTTTCCAGCTGCCTTCCTCTCTTTCCTGCCCCTCCTCCAGGGTCTTGTTCAATTTCTTACTCTCTCCATGAAGACTTGGATGACTGCGCTTTGGTGGCTCCACGCACATCTCCTTCTCCGAATTCCTCCAGTGCGTACAGCTCATGTTTGAAGTCACTGCCCACCCTCTTACATGCTACACATTTCACATACATGAAACCTTTTCTTCAAGTGGATTATAAATTAACAAAGAAACCTGGCTTCCTATTTCTCCACAGCACTTAGCACAGCTCTGGGAATACCTTTGTGTTGATGGGTTGATTTTTTAGATTTCTTAGCTGATATTAGAGAGAACTGTTTTCATTTTAGTGAGTAGGTACTGGAAGCTCTAGGTAGGTAATCTCACTCATTTCTCTCTTACTCTCCGACACTCTCCCCATCTTCCTCTTCCTCTTCTAATAGCACCTGTGTTCTCTGTACTATTTAATGTAACTGCTATCTCTCAGGATTAAGGGTTTCACAGCTACCATGGCCTACTCTGGTTAAAGCTGCTCTCTCCAGGCTTTATCTAAGTGGAAAAGACAGCAAACAGTGACTTTTTTCCTTTTTGGAAGAATATGTTCACAAACTCTTGAGAACACTGACAATCATAATACTTCACTCCTAATCACGTGATGGAAAGATGCATCAATAAATAACGCTGTCCTCCTAGGAAACACCAGAAAAACCGGTTGGAGCATAGTTACCTAAACTGAGGTTGACAGTGTCGAGCTGTTTCTGCAAAGCATTTGGGGACATTTTTTAAGTCACAAGATATAGCAGTTAGGTCAAATTTCTAGGAGCACCTGCAGAGCAGAGAGAACAGTAACTACCCGAGAGGTCACTGAGCTAGACTCGGGTCCAGCGGCCACGGTAAGCTGCGGTGGCCACAGAGAGGTGAGATGGCCGTGTTTTTAATGTGGCAGGGGGATTAGAAGGATTCCTTGGCCCCAACTATTTCCTTCATATACACTTACATTCTTTTTTTTTAAATTAACTTTTTAAAAAAGATTTTATTTATTTAATTTTAGACAGAGGAAAAGGGAAGGAGAAAGAGAGGGAGAGAAATATCAATGTGTGGTTGCCTCTTGTGTGCCCCCTACTGGGGGCTTGGCCCGCAACCCAGGCATGTGCCCTGACTGGGAATCAAACCAGCAACCCTTTGGTTTATAGGCCATATAGTCTTAAATTCCATACCTGGGAAAGTAGTTAGGTTTATTTGTTACTATTAAAAAATAGCAATTCCTCTGAAGAGGTTAAAGAGTTCTTGATCAGTCCCAACCAGTATAAATAAATTTGGGAATTTTTCTCAAAGCAGCTTGCTTCACAGTACTGACTCTCAGACTCGGCTGTCCACTGGACTCATCCAGGGAGATTGTCTGAAAAATGCTGATGCCTCGTCCCAACCTCAGATGTTCTGACTTGTTATAAAGACTGCCCTGGGCATCAGGATTTAAAAAAAAAAATTGTCTGGTGATTCTAATATGCAGCTAAGTTTGAAAGCCACTAGTTTGCAGAGAAGGACATTGCTCTGGAATTGCCTGGTCCCAGTAGTGCTGCTTACCAGTTGTGGGCTCTGGGTCCATTCTGGTTAAATTCTCTATGTACTAATTTCCCTGGCTATCAAAGGAGAGCAATAATATTGTTCATTCAAGGTTGTTATGAAGGGCAAATTCAAGGACACATATAAAGTGTTGGGTACCGATTATGTATTCAACTCTCTCTCTTTTTTCTACCTAGAAATGAGGATTTTATGGTTACTTTGTAGGTAAAGAGGTCTTGGGATATTTTAGAGGGAGAAGAACTCTGTGTGAGCCATCAGAATAATTGGAGGCAGAACACAGGGAGCCGTGTGTGATGTGTGTGGGTGTGTGTAGACAGAGAGGGACAAATTGCCGAAAGTTGAAAGAATGACAAAACCAAATAGATAATAAAGATCCAAAGAGGAATTCTGTTCTTCTGTTACTCTGTTGCCTCTGGCTTCTTATGTTTTGCACTGGCCTTTGCACTTTTATTTAGGAAAGAATTAAGAGTTCAGACGCCCAAATCCGCAAGTACTAAGCAACCTGCATTACTCCTTCCGGGACCAAGAGAATCTCCTGGTTTTCCCAGAATACTGACCTGATCTTCAGACACAGGGACTGTGTGCACAGGGATGGGCTGCCAGGGTAGTTTTGGATTCCAGACGCTGATACCCTCTGGGGGAAACAGGGCTGCCAGGTTTGTCATAGCACTCATCAAAGTCCGGTCAATGTCTGTGCTTCGAACATAGATCTAAAGTGGGAAGATGAAAGCAGACTCCAACTGAGAGGAATTGTGGGTTTTTCCTGTGCAGCTAATATCTGAGAAAGGGCAGGATACCCACACCAAAATATTAGCAGACATTGTGGTAGCATCGCGATCATGGAATCTGTCACGGAAGAGACAGAATTATGAGCATGCCATGCTGTGAAGCAACCTGGTATGCCAATAGTTGACTTGACAAGGGACCAATTAAGTGGTGGCCACTTGCCAAAACCTGCCAAGCTCAAATATTCACCATAGATGTTCGTAAAATGTTGAACTTACTCTTATTCATATTTTTTTTGGAACAAACTATTTCTGCAAAGAGGAGGACATTTCTAAACAAGATATCTGGTTTGCCTAAGTTCCTCGGAGACGAGCAAAGCGCGCCACCAAGTGCAGCATTGGGTTAGCGTCTTTCAGAGGGACACGGTTCCTACTGCGAGCTCCCCAACTTGCCTGTTGGTGTTTATAGGATTCGTTCAAGAATTTTCCATATCTTTTCCTTATGTACTCTCCAAGTTCATAATGCTGCTCCATGCCCACCTAGGGGAAGAATAAAAGCAAAAATTTACTGAAAGTAAGTTCTGTGAATCTTATCTATGCATCTCACCTCTTGTCAAATGAGTAGTGTGAACAGTGGTGTGCTTTAATAGTTCCAAAATAACAACACATTTGTAAATCAAAACGAGAAAAGAAAGCTGTAATTTCTAGTCATGACTCCCTGAGAAAACTCTGTCTCTTCATTAGCACTTAACACAGAGCCTTGCACAGTTAATAGCTGGTGATAGATCTGGTTTATGCAAGTGATTCATCTCTGGTGTGGTAGAATGTGCAATGGCCATCTTTGCTGGCAGAGTATTCAGATGACTGGTTGACCACTTGGGGTGGAGGAGAGGCAGTTGGAGAAAGAAATTCAACCACCTGATGAGAGGTTGGATTTGATGAATCTGAAGATCACTTTCAATCTCTGGGTGCAATGTTTTATTATTTGCACAGTTTCTCTATGTGTGCTACCTGAAAAACTAGAGCTTGTTACAAAGCATGTTCTGTGAATCAGCAGTGTTAGCACCATGTGGGAGTATGTTAGAAACTAAGTTCTTGGGCCCCACCTGCTTTGGGGATGAGCTCAAGAATCTGATTTTAACAAGCTCCTTATGATTCTGATGGCCAGTAACCGTTGAGAAGCATTGCTTTAGCTCAATGGTCATCAAGCATTACTGTGCATCAGAAGCAAAATTTATCTAGGGGCGCTTGTTGAAATGTGGATTCCTCAGCATTTCCCCCAGAGACTCCTGCTCATTAAATCCTGGGTTGTAGCCCTGGAATCTTCATTTTAACATGCCCTGAGTAATTCAGATCCATGTAGTAGAGCACCATGCTTTGAGAAACACTTCACTCAAGTTTGTCTTTCATCTAGAGCTTCACCAGAGCATCAGGAGTCCAAGAGGATGTGGTCACTGTGGCCTCTGCTTGATTCCACTCACTCATTTGCTTGTCACTCCTGGCCACCACTATCACCACCACCCCTCGAGAATGGGGAAGGAGGTAGAAAAGCAATGTGTGCTTTGAGGTTTGTGAGTTTCCTGGATGACCTGGGGAGCTGAGTAAGCAGGTACTTTGGGTCTAATCATTCTTCTAATTTAAAACTGACGTTTGAGGAAATAGCCACGTCTGTAGAGCAGCGCTTTTCAAAGTTTACTGTGCACAGAATCACCAGGACTCATTGAACAAAAATTCCCAGGCTTCCACCCGGGAGTTTCTGATTTAGCAGGTGGGGCTAAAGATTTCACGGTTATATTAAGTTTCCAGGTGATGGTTATATTGCTCATCCAGGAACCACACTTTGAAAACCATTGACCTAGAAAGCCATCACTTGTCATTATGTACACTGGAAGTACCTGGTCAAGGGTAATTTTGAGTTCCAGAACCTTGCTACTTCAAGGGTGTCCATGTACCAACACTGATGGCATCACCTGGAGGTATGTCAGAAATGCAGAATCCCAGGTCCCACGTCAGACCTGCTGCAATAGAATCTGCATTTTTAACAAGATCTCCCAATGAGTCATTTGCACTTGAAAGCTTGAGAAACACTGCTGTAGGAGATTCTGATGGTTAGTGGAGAAACTCTCAGAAGAAGAATACAGATCCCACAATCCGGAAGAGTATTTTGGTCTTGCTGCAAAAGCACAGCAAGGGAACAGGAATCTATATAGATGCCTAGTTATTAAGAAGCAGCCCTGAATTGTTGTAACACCTCTTATTCAGGAAGTCACAAGCTAGGTAGGCTATGGTGGGAAGAGCTCTGACCTGAGAGCCAAAAGACGCTGGCCTCAAATAATCTCTCTGAGTTTCCTTCTCTGTAAAAACTGTAGTTGATTTAGGGCAGTAATTCTCGGCTTTGGCTGCCATCAGAGTCAGCTGAGAAACCGATGAGCTTCTAAAAATCCCAGCATCCAGGCCACACTTCAAGGCAATTAAATAAGAATCTCCTAGGCAGACATCAATACTTTTTAAAGCTCTTCAAATAATTCCAATGTTTGACCAAGCGTAAGACTCATTAGTGTTGGAAACATCCAACTCTAAAGATTCTTTGACTCTTTCTTAACATATTTAAGCAGTGCTTTGGTCAGGACAGAAGCAATGCACCTGGCCTTACGGCTCCAAACTGAAGAGCCATTCACTCTGCAAGTGAAGGGGATGGGGCACTGGAGCGGACACTGCATTTGCCTTTGTTCCCCAGTTCAGCTTCTCTTTAGTGCTCAGTAGGAAGTAGGGCTTCCTATGCATAAGCGGCCACTTATAAGGAAGGCTCAACCCCAGCATACCCAGCTGACAAGAAATCAAATTTGCTATCAGCACCTCCAGAGGAATAATGTTTCTCCAACACTGTTGATTCAGCTTATTGATTACAAGATTTTTTTCTACTTTCTCAGGTGGAGCCTGAGAAACTCGAGGGCTGGCTTTTGGCCCTCTTCAGCATCTCTAAACTCCTGTTATCCATGCACATCTCTTATCCTCACCCACAGGGTGAAAAACATCAAAACAGGCACTCCTCTGTACTTCTCCCAGTTACCGGTCACTAAGGGTGACTTGGACGTGATGAGAAATGGACGAAGCTAACCGTTAGTTCCTCTTGTCCCACAATCGAAACATGGTTTAGACTTTCACACCCCGGGTAATTGTGCACAGTATTTTCCCAGATCTGAGTAATTAAAGTAGTTATGTGGTTGCGATAGATCACAAACCCACAGGTTTCGTTTCCCTTGAGACCTATCACCGACTTTAGCTAGAAATCCAACCAACCTGAGTGAGCTGGCCAAATCCCTGTGGCCACGAGGATTCTTTAATGGGGTCATTGGGGAAGGTTTCAATGGGACTTCGGTCTCCATGCCTAAAAACCTGAAAATAGATTAAGACAGTAATGTTACAAATTTCACTTAGGTATTCTGCCTCTGCTCCTCATGACGGATGGATTTTCAACGACTGGTCCTCAGCTTTGACTGCTCATAAAATCACCTGGGGAGTTAAAAATATTCTGAGGATGGACCTAGCCCTAAGTGATTTTGTTTTAATTAGTTTGCGGCCAGGGCATCAGAATTTGGAAAACTTCCTCGGTAAGTCTTAGGTTAAGAACCACTGTTCTAAGACCACTAACACTTCTCCTGTGTTTCAGGTAATGCAAGTACCACAATGATTAGCCAGTAGGAGGAGGCAGGCGACCCACACCTGGAGACTGGCTTGTACACTAGACAGGACGAGAAGGAACACAAAACTTAGCAAGATCACTTTACTGAAGACAGACTCCAATGAGAATTATTCCTTCCTTAATTGTAGTAACAGTAATAACAGTGTTCAATTTTTTGCTTGTAATAAAATAGTGGCTATTAAATGCTACAAGAATTTGCAACCACTGTGAGCCAATGATTTGTGAGTTTTTAGGAGGTTGGGAGTAAAGGAATTGGAGTGGGGAGATGAGAAGAGTGAATTCTCAATACTTTAAGGACAGATTTTGGATATGTAAACATATCATGCTATTTTGATTGCTCATTTTATTTTTTGAGGGGAGTAGCCTGAACTTTTGAAATTTTGGCTCTTTGATTATACTCTCTGAGCACTATACTAAGTCAAACACAAAGTTATTTTATAAGCAAATGATAGGGAAAGAAAAATATGCAAGAAGTACAAGATGAAGTTTACACCGATGACAGCAAACATATTTAATTGCATTATCTGAGATTCCCTGCACTTTTCACGTCTACTACTTCACTGAGACGCTCCACTGAAAAGAAAGCCAGGAGGCTGCTCTTCTGAAATTCTATCAAATAGTTCAGCAGACACTGAATTAGGAACAGTCTCAAAACTTTAGCCATCTTTGAGGTGGGATTCCAGGACAGCAAAGGAGGATTCTGAGAGCTGGGTTGTGTCTCTGGTGTCCGAAGAAAGCTGATCTTTTTGTCCCTAAACCAATGACACCTGACTCTTTAGTTAGCGGCACTGACCTCTTTTTCCTTAGACTGTCAAATTAAAAAAAAACAAAAACAAAAACCGACAATGGCCAACCCAACAATAGCTGTCCAGTGTGAATAAATCAAAAATAATATCTATTTTTGTCAGATTGGCAAAAAAATCCAATATATTTTTTAGTGTGCCACAGAATTTTAGTAATTTATTGTGTGCCATGAGATGGAAAGGTTGAAAATTGCTTCCCTAACCTAAAATCTCTCAGTAGCACAGGCTGCAGAAAACAGAGGGCTAATGTGCAATGGTTCTTAAGAAAATGTGTTGGTCAGGTAGGGAATTACTGTTGTAAATGGTACCCTCCTGGCCGGAAGAAAAGCTGCACGCTCTCTGATGAGAACCTACGATTATTAGGCACTGAGCATGACTTGATCATGTCCAGTGATTATTGAGGCCAACCCTTATAAGATGCTTCTCTTTTCAGAGTGGAGACAGCTCAGATGTTTAGATCCCAAAACAGTATGTGCAAAATATTTCCCCAGATCTGGGTAACTCCAGTTGTTAAATGGTTTTAATAGACTATAACCCCATACTGCTTAGTTTCCAGGGTTTCTCAGCCTCAGTACTGCTGCCATTTGGGTTGGATAATTCCTCGTGAGGGGCTGTCCCCTGCATTGTAGGATGTTCAGCATTTTACATCCCTGGCCTTTGCCCACTAGATGCCAGTAGCATTCCCCACATGTGACAATCATGAAGTTGTTCAGACATTGCCCAATGTCCCCTGGGGGCAAAATCATCCCCCGTTGAGACCCACTGAGTTAGGGAAAGGAAATCAGATGAGATGATTTACATTTCCTGCGGGCCTATAACCACAACAATAATGCCTCGACGTTTTTTGAACTCTCGTTTCCTCCTAGAAACTGTGTAAGTGCTTTTTACACATTTGTTCCTCTCATCAGTTGTGTAAAGCAGCGATTATTTCCATTTCCCACATGAGGAAATTGACCTTAGTTACGTGAGCTGCCCAAGGTCACACAGCATGTGAGGGGGAGAGAAGAGCTTCCAACGCTGCAGCCTGTGTCTCCAGCGCTGGCATTCCCACCCTCAAGTGAGAGGTGCATTTCTCTGGGGTCCGACACACCCTCAGCATCGCATCGCTAAATGTGCATGATCGGGGTACGGGGCTTTTTATAAACTCTACTCCTTCCCTCTCACTTTGGAAGCTGTGTGTGAGTAAGGGTGGTGCATCACCGTTGAGGTAAACTGCAAACATTATTTAAACAAAAGAGCTGAGGCTATGTAGCTAAATGGCAGAATGGCCTGGGGAGCAAAACAAGTGTGGTCCCTTCCAGGGGTGTCCAAGCTGCAGCCCATGGGCTGCATGCAGCCCAGGACGATATGAATTTGGCCCAACACAAAACTGTAAATTTACTCAAAACATTATGGGATTTTGTGTGTGTGTGTGATTACATGTTGCAATGCATTTAATGTGTGTCCCAAAACTCTTTTTCCAGTATGGCATAAAGATGCCAAAAGATTGGACACCCCTCCTCAGAGTAACGTGTTTAAAAATGCAGAGCCCTGAGACAGAATCATGAGACATGGGCCAGCTTCCAGACTTGGTCTCACAGGTCAGGAACAACTGTGCTCCCCTACACTCCAGTAGGTTTTAAAGGTTTCCAAGGCAGTGACCCTAACACGCTTTGAACCCTTTGGAAGGAGAATTGCCCAGAAACACTTAATAAACCATCCTCCAACTCCAGGGCTGGAAACCCAAGTGTGTGTGCGTGTACGCACAGGCATGCACACACACAGGTGGCATTCTTGAGCTTCTGGAGTTTTGCCAGTTCAGCTGGGTCCCTTGGACTCTGCCTAGGTGCTCTTTAAGTCTGTGGCGGGATAACCTTCTTGACTGCAGTTCTGCCAGATTTATACCTTCTCTTCTCGGTTCAGAAATCACACTCTAGGCAATCCTTGAGAAAACTCAAAATGTATTATTAGCAGTGGGTCTATTTGCAGTACTGGTGGTAATTACTATAGGAAGACATTCAAGATGGTGACAACCCACTATGTCTGCACAACCCTCTATGGGTTTGTGCAGTCCTTTCTCCTGCTACCCCCCTGTGAGGACAAGTCACACTACTGCTGCACTGAACAAATGAGGAAACTGAGGCTCGAAGAGATCAAGTCAGCGGTCCAGATCTCCTAAGTCTCCTGATTGCCAGCCCACTGCTTTCCCTGCCACGTCACGTTCATTTTGCCCTTTAACATCACAGATAACTTTTTTCTTTAAAGAACCATGGTGTGCTACCACGATAAATGATGCCACTCCGTGGAGTCTGCTAACCAGGTTTGTCGAGTTGCCTTGGGATGTGGAGACCCTGATGCGCGTAGACTGGGGGACACCACGCCCAGCCCCTCTCTCCATGCAGCAGTCAAGTGCTTTTTAAAAAACTGCCAATCAGAGTAAGTTGCTTGACTGCTTAGAATCCTCTCATTCCACTAAAATTTATTTGGCAGAATATTGTAAGGTGACATAAAAGTAGAGGTTTCTATAACCAGCCCCTCCCTAGGAGTCCATCACTTGCTCCTGCCATTGTCAGCTCACGTGTGGCGGTCTTGTTTCATTCATACCCTCGCGCTCTCAGATGCTGGATCATTTCCTACGGCTCTTTGCATAAAGGTCTAAGTCCTTCCACTGACTCACAAGGTCCAACTTGATCTGGCTCTGCCCACCCCAATGTTCTGATCTTACATTCTTGCTAAACATGCTTAGCCCAGGAGCCCTCCGGCTGCTCCATCGAATACATTAAATCTGTTCCAGCCTGAGGGCCTGGATGTCCTGTTTCTGCTTCTTTCCCCAGTGTGCTCACACACACACTTGGTCTCTAAATCACGACTGTCCTGAAAGGCAACCTTTGCAGAGAGGCCTCCTTTGATCACCAGTTATAAAGTAATTCTTGCTCCATCTCTTTCTCATCGCCTGGTTCTATTTTTATCCTTGATATTTTCTTTTTTTTTTTTTATTGTGTTTGTATCTGGTGTCTCCTCTCCCCATAAACTCCCTGAAGGCAGAATCCTTGCTTTCAGGGATACTGCCTCATCCCCCAAACAGTGAACACACACACACACACACACACACACACACACACACACACACGGACGCTGCTTGCTTTGATGAGTGAATGCATCTTGGATTGGCTCCAGTTCCTCTAGGTGCGTGACGCTTAAGGCCTTGCATGTACCCTCTTTCCCTGATAGCATCAGCTTTCCAACAACCAAAATCAGAAAACGCAGAGTCACTCTGGTGTCTGTTTATTCCTTCAAATTTGCATTCAGCCCACAGGGATTCTGCCTTTATTTTCCAAGTCTACTGCTTTCTGGTCCAGCTCGGGTCTCCATTGTGCTTTTTCTGAACTGTGGCAGCATCCTCCCTTGGCCCTTGCCCCCACCTTTCCTCTTCCTCAAGCCACACTTCAGGTGTGTCGTCCCCAAGAGAAAATACATGTGAATTCATAGGTGGGGAAGACTTTAGTGCAAACAAGTGAAATAGTTAGTCCAGATAATTATCTAATACCTTATGTTCTCTTTGCTTTGCTTCAAGTTACAGATGTGCTTAACTAAGTTTATTAATCTTATAAACTAGAAAATAATAAATTTTGTATTTTATTAAATTTATAAGCTCAAAAATAATAAAGGATTATCCAGAACGTTGAGAACACTAGGCTACGTACAGTAAGTCCATTCCCAGAGGAGAAATACTGTATGATTTCACTCACGCCAGGTGCACAGAGCTGTCAGATTCAGAGTCAGAACGCAGAGCAGTGGTTGCCAGGGGCTGAGGGGAGGGAGAACGCGGGATCACTGTTTAATGGAGACGGAGTTTCAGTTTTGCAAGACGAAGAGTTCTGTAGTTAGATGGTTTCAATGGTAAGGCAGCCATGTGAGTACGCCTAATGACACTGAACTGTATGCTTAAAATGGTTAAGATGGAAAAAGTTTATGTTCTGTATATTTTACCACAATTTAAAAAAAAGAATAATTAAGGATTGGCTAGATTTGATCCAAAAAGTTGGAAATCTTCTGTTTTAGACTGATGACTTGAAGTGGCACTTTGCATTGGTTTCATGGTTCACGCTTTCCTATGTATAGCATGTCCTTCGAAGCTAAAGGCAACTCTATGAAGTTGGAAGCATAGTTATGGTCACTGTCCCCAACTTTAATTGTGGGGAACTTCAGACTCAGCTGGATTAAGTGACCTGTCCTTGGTCTCATACCTGGTAACCAATGCTGGAATTTACATGAATGAAGTTTAATGTTTCCCTAGGTATGGCTTTCAAGTTTCATGTTAGCACATAGCATTAGAAAATTTAGAACAGTACTGGGCTGCCAGCCTGAGAAGTAACTTGCCTTCTTTACTCTCCAGGAGGAGTGAGGCAGCCCCTGGAAGGTCTGATGTCCCTGAAAATATGTGATGGCTAGCATCACTTGATTTCACCCAATGTGGAGCTTACCTGTCCCAGTGTGGAGATGATGTGCTTAAGATCTGGAGGCTATTTCAATTGAGGATATTCTATGACTTAAGGCTTTTGTCAGGTTAACCATGAAGACTGAGAGGAGCTTATACTGTGTGACTCGCCATCTTTGTTTGTAAAACCTGGGTGGAATGAGAAAGAGTTTTTCTCTCTGCCTGAGATCAACTGAACTTGTGGTTTTCCCCTCACTTAGGGGAGAAAGACTGCGTTCAAATGGCATCTCCCTACTGTGGGTGGAATATGGAAGTGGGGGTGACAGTAGGAGTGTGTGGGCACATGGACTGAAACAAGACTAGCCATGAGTGATAATTACTGAAGCTGGTTGATGGGTAGGTTGGGATTTGCCACATGTACTCTCTCCATATAAACTTTAAAACAGCAATTCTTTAAGGGTTTTCTACTTTCTGGAAGTCAAAATTTAGGAAATAAAATTAACTAAACCTTTTCTTTGAAAGCCACAGAACATATGAGAATATTTAAGAATGCAAGGGGCCCTGCATTTAAGAGACCTTTGAACACAGTTTAAACCACATTTAATTCCCAAAACTGACTTGCTGCTGGAACCCGTTTCAGCAAGCAGCAGCTATTAAAAACACCTCAAACTAGCATGCTATGGGAAACACCTTGGGGAACCTGTTCATAAAAGATCATGTGGTGACTCTGTGTATATGACAGAACAAGAACCAAGGACAGTGTTCTGCTTTCTGCCAAGAACAGCTTTTCAGAGTGGGGGGAGATTTATTTCTTTTGGGTCACATAGGAAACGCAAGAAAACCACCTGCTGACTGTGAGTCAAGCCAACACTCCAAACCTCCAAGGGGAGCTCTTGGCTCCATGCACTGGGCTTTATGCAAACCACAGTGATTAGGGGTGTGGCCTCTGGGATCACACAACCTGGGTTCAAATCTTGGCTGTGTGACCATGGGCAAGTTGCTTAACCTCTTTGGGCCTCATTTCTTTTTTCACCTATATAATAGGGATAATCAAGTGTTTACAGACGAGATCGGGCCCGTTCAGGGTGGTATGGCTGTAGACGGATAATCGAGTGTTTACAAAAACCTAATAGAGTGGTTGCCGAATTTAGCAAACAAAAAGGATGCTCAACTAGCATGTGGAACATACTTACACTAAAATTTATTTGCTGTTTATCTGAAATTAAAATGTGACTGGGAATTCTGTGTTCTCCTGGAATACCACTTTGTAGGGTCATTGGGAGGATTACGTGAAGTAATCTATACTGAACTCTCAAAATAGTGGCTGTCACTTAGTAAGCACTCAATTAACTACCGACTATTGTCATTAATATTACTGCTGTAATCAGAGGCACCTTTCTTTTATTCTGGTTCTCCTGATAATTTTCTAAGGATTTCCCTGGCCATATAATCTAACCCTTTATAATAAAATATTTGCTATAATCAATAGAAAGAAGAAAGGGACATCTGACTTAGTCCTTGGATAGAAGTTGTTGTATATCAGCCAAGATACGTGTATTATGTTGCCCTTCATCTACTATTAATGGAAGGAGGCAGTGGTAGGAAAAATGGCTAACATTGGCCTTGTGTGATCATTGTTAATTTTTTAGCTCCAAGTGAACTACCTTTGTGAGGTTTTTCTTAGGGAACTTGAACTCCTAAACAGCTGTTAGCCAAGAGTGGAGGGGAAGAAAGGAAACCCACAAGAGTTTGGTGGTCCAGGGATGTTAGCTTGGGCTGGAGTAAAACGTGGGGGAGAGACTCGAACCCAGGCAATTAACTGAGCGTTTACTGTAATAGCTCGAGGAGAGTTCCCACTCAGCCGGCTTGTCTCAGGTGTACAGTGCTGGCAGGGGCATTTCTGCGCAGTCCCCGCGCTTGCTTAATGCGTATGGTGGCAGGGAGCCCATGTCTAACTTGCCAAGGAACTAAAAGTTTAATGTGCCTGGATTTCCCTGTTTAACTGGGGGTCTAACTTCTCATGGAAGGTACACAATATTACACAGCTTCTTCAGCACAGAAGCTGACGACTTGTGAATCACTTGTAAATAAATTGAGAACATATTTCTCTGGTTCTCTCTCTCATTGTTTGCTCGTGACCCAGTAAAGATTTACTAGGTGAAGAATCATGATTTGCATAAACACATGCTCATGAAACTTTTTTTGTGGAAGGAAAAGAAGTTCTGACTATACTAAGCTGACAAAACAGGAACTTCACGTTTAATTCTTAAGTCAATTCTAAACATATTATAATTATAAAAAGAAAGGACAAGTCCTCTTATAGAAAGAAAATCTACTTATTTACTGGCACACTTTCATGACCAAATAAAAAATGGAAGGCAGAGAAAGAGATCGAGAAAGCCCGTGAAGGACAAAAGGGTCCGAGGCAGAGAGAGACAGTCAGCGAAACAGACTAAAGAGAAGCAGAGATACAGAGAAAGTCACAGACACACAGAAACCAAGAGATATGGAAAGTTGTAAATCCCCTTTATTTTGCACATTCCCTATTTTTACAACAATGCCAACAGTATACGTTCTTCCCCTGACATCAAGCATTAGGCAGCCCCCCACCAGTCACACGCAAATGGGTGAGAAAAAAGATGATTTTTAATGGTCAACCAAATCTATGTATCAGGAAGTCATCTCAGAACTCTGGAGTTTAGTTTCATTTTTGCGCTTCAAACACTGTTTACAAATACACTTTTCTATTTCCTGATGAAGAGAAGGGCTACATAATTCTGAAATGACTGTTTTTTGGTTGGCAAATTAATCATCATTCAACTGCAGGAAGCTAGTTTAGCTCCTAGTACTATGCGGCGCCCGCTGAGGCTTCCTTCTCCTGGACTGAGTGGCTGCCGGAAGGAATCTGCATTCGAGGCAGTCGTGAAGAAAGGGGATAAATAAAGAACACTGGCAAAGGCAAAAATAACCAAACCAAACACCTTTGTGTCAGGACACGTTAAAGCTTCAGTACGAGGAACTGGTGAAACTTGATTACTCACTCTCTGAGTTTGGTCTTCCCAAGACAACATGAGAATAAAATGAAACCAGGCACTTGTTTTTCGGACCCTGGTGGTCACAGTTGAAGAGAAAAAGCAATGAGAGAATTCCACTCACCAGTGTCGCAAACTTGAGCTCCTTAGCGACCACCCCTGGGTCCAGCCAGAAGGAGAGCGGAAGCAGGAGGCAAAGGTGAAGACTGGCCGCCCTGGCCACCAGGAGCGGGGCGGCTGTCATGCTGGGGAGCGCTGTTTCTAGCAGGGTGTGGGAGGTGCTGCTTCCCCTGCAAAAGCCATTAGAGGGGAAGCTATTTAATCGAGGATTAAAAGAGAAGGAAGAGCTGGGAGGAGCCAGGCTCCTGAATCGTAAACTCTCCAGGTAGTTTAGGGCGGGGTTTGGTACCTGAGATAATTTGGGGGCTGGGTGGTAGAGATCACAGGCTTCTGGACTGACCGGTAAATTAGCACACTGAGACCCAGGGAGGGGGAAGCTGTTGCTTAAGGCCACAGAACACGTTAGCAGACTTTTCTTTTTGAGTTTACTTCTAGCTTTACTTTAGATGGGGTGTGATACAGCATTTGCTTTGTAGCTGTCACTTGGGTAGGGGGTTTACCCTACCTTGGAAACCTTAGGCCAGTCCTGATCACTCTTTTGGGAATTCAGAGTGAGGAGGAGTGCACTATGGGAGAAACTGCAGGGACTGGCATGTTTGGGGTCTGTTGCCCAGGCTAAACATGGCTCTGTTTTCTGAAACTCCCATGCAGCCTATAGAGGTATTTTTAAATGGAAGAAAAGAAAGGGCAATTTTATCTTGAAAATTTTTAGTCACATGATACAATATTTGAGGCTTATCTGTGCTATCTCAGAATTAGAGTTAAAAATACCTTTCCTAACCTGACACAGTTCAAAATCAACAACACTCACCAACTGTGGCCACAACCCTTACGTTCTGGGTGAGTCACACTCCTGCCTCTCCAGCTGTGATCTCATCAGGGACAATATGAAAGAGCGTAACCTGAGCTAAGGACATTAAGCTTTCCATTTTCCTCACCTTGTCAGCCCCAGTCACAGGCTGAAACAGGATTTTCCTGCAGAGAGCTCTCGTCCTGATGCTTCCACCCCGTCAGCAGAAGAAGAATGACGCTTTTCCCCACTACTTGTCCTCTGGTGCACTGCAGCCACCTGTGACAGGAGGGTGCTCTTATGTGGTCACAGGGTGCCCTAGAATGTGGTGTGTGGGAGAGCTGTTGCTACTTCTTGTAGGGCGAACTATATGTGAAGCACGAGTGCATGTGTGGTTAGGGTTAGACCTTGAAGGGGATTTGGGAGCCTCTCTTTGCCATCACATTTTCCACCTGCCAGTCTCCACTGTCATCTTTAGTGGGTGAGATTTTGAAGAGATGGGTGCAGGGAAAAGGGACTGTCCAGGCCACACTGATCTCTGCTACGTGTGCCAAGCTACCTGAGACAAGAAGCTCTAGCACCTGCTTGCCACTCACAGGCTTGATACTGAACCACGTGCCTTAAGTTGTGCCAGATACCCGATTCTGTCAATGTCTTATCTTCTCAAGGACCACCCTGGCTCCTTGTTCTCTGATTTTCTTCCTTGTCTCACCTTTAAATTGATGTCTGATGCTATGCTGAGTATGGCTGAAGTGCTTCCTGATACTCAGGTTCTCTGACCTACCTGTGACGTGTGATGCGCTAGGTTGGGTAAGCCCTACTTCTGACCCAGACCCTGCTTTCTCTGTGTCACCTCCTCTGGGCTCCTGTTAGCCCTTCGAGCAAGAACAACAACGATCATGGCAACAATTTCTCATAGAGAGAGCCAACCCTCCCCCCACCCCTGCAAAAAAACAACAACCGTGCTTGAATTGTATACATCTCAACTCAAACTTAGTTCGAGTTGGAGTGAGTGGGTGGTTTATGCTTCTCAGTCACTATCCAAACTCCTACTTTCATCGTCAGATTATAAGAGGGGGAGAAATTCATAAGTGTAAGTCTGCCCACCATGAAGTAGGGTTTGAAGACCCACAACTCAAATAAAACCTGTTTTAGAATCTTCTTTGTTCTCTTGAATCTTAAACTCATAGGCCTTTGTAAAGACTTAAAGACTCTTCTGGAATCAATATATGGGTACGGTGGCATTGTAAGTGTGACTTGAAAAAAATATTGAGATGTCTTTATAGACATTCCAATGAAGATTGTCAATCATTTTACTGTCAATGATTAGCAGAACTTACTGGCTGAATCATCTTTGTTTCCTTGTGATATTTCTTTCATCGTACGTCAAGTGTGCGACCTGTAATTAGCACAGTGTTGGGAAGTTCCGTAAGTGAGGTAGGTTGTGGTCATCGGAAAGCAAATTCCCGGATGGAGATTTGCATTTAGGAAGTTTGTTAGGGAGTATTCTCAGGATCAGCAACAGCAGAGGGGAAGATAAGTAAGCAGGACTGAGACAAAGCAGGTTTCAGCTGACCCTCCTAGGAGTTCTACAGCTGGGATACCCTTTTGGGTTGCTGTGAATTGGGGTGAAGGCACAAAGCCTTTTACCCCTGCCTTAGCCAGTTACTGGATGCAAGCTGCTCCCGGCAGGGAAGTTGACCTTGGGTAAAGTGGGTCCCTCCTGCCATAGCAGTTCTCAAAGGAGTTGACAGCCGAGTGATGTCAGATGACAAATTCCCAAGAGCTGGAGGGAATTAATCCTTCAGCTCATTGAGGGGGCCTGGGTGGTGTAACACAGAATTAGGACAACGAATAAATTTGATATTTGGTAGATCTAGGGCTATAAAAGTACTAAGTGTGCCTCTGATAGCAAGAGACTGGGTTGGGATAGAAATCCACTCATAGGTATATTGGTTATTCACCAGGAAGAAAGCCTATATTTAAACTCTGACTTGCCACATCTTCATGATTGTATTATTTGGCTTTCAGTGCCATATGGACTTTGGACACTCAATAATATTGATTGAGCTCTGACTGACATGGCTCAGTGGGTTGGGTGTTGTACCACAAACCAAAGGGTCACCGGTTTGATTCCCCGTCAGGGCATATGCCTGGGTTGCAGGTTAGTCTGTGGTTCGGGGCGTGAGAGAAGCAGCCAACGATGTTTCTTTCACGCATCCATGTTTCTCTCCCTTCCTTTCTCCCTTCCTTCCTTTCTCTCTAAAAATCAATAAATTAAAAATTAATATTGATTGACTAGTCAATGTAAAGACAAATTATTGCGTTAGAGCTTTGTTACAATGGTCTGCTTTGGGGCACATCTAAGATGTGTTTAGAGTAAAAGTTCTTCTCCCCTCAGCCAGTCATTCTGTGCACCTGTGTGTGTGTGTGTGTGTGTCTACTTGCCCTTGGCGTAAAATGACATTTAATGTTTAGGCAAACATCCCCCTATTGCACAAGAAACTATGTTTTTGGAATATTATCAAAGAAGGCGGTAGCTGAGGTCATCTTTCCTGTTCCTCTCTAACTATAACACGTGTAAGAATCACCTGGAGAGCTTAATAAGATACAGATTCCTGGGCCTCACTTCAGGCGGTCCTACTTTGGGAGGTTCAGCCACGATCAGTAATGGTGCACTGCCAAGTCTTATGTGAGCGTGGAATGAAGGGAAAAATCAATAATACTGATCCTGACTTCATTTAAAGTTTTGATATTTTAAAAATGATAGGTTGTTTACATTAATTTTTTAAAATATCATGTAAAATATTATTTATCTTGATTAAGGTTTTTTGGAACCCCTTTCAATTATGTGCCTAGGGTGAGGGCCTCACTCTCCCCACCCTAGTTCCCAGACATGACTCTAAGAATTGGAAGATGGGAAAGAACAATTTTTCATTTTTTTCTTTTTGAGATTGAATTATTTTTGAGACAGAACTTTGTTCTGTCCACAAGGAGATGAATGCTTGGGGTGAGGTGAGGCCACCATACTGAGGCATGGAGAACTGAAAGGAACCCAGTATTTTGTCTGTTAGCCTGAACAAAGCTGACCCCCAGCTGCTCCTTGGACAGTAATTACCTGCACAGGGTTGGCCTCCCTCATAAACGTTCCCCTGCAATAAGGATGCTTTTTTCACATTCAGATCTAACACCTGCAAGAACAGAGACAACAGTGACTCCTAGCTCTGGAGGACAGGATAGGGTCCAGTCTTCCTGAAACTATCACCAGGGACTGAATCTCCATTGTTCAGGTGCTGGCAGGAAAGAGGGGGCACACATGTTTTGTTATAGTACACTTTATGTGTCATTCCAAGGTTCTGATTGGTGGGATAACTGGGAAATACTGTTCTATCATTTTCACCTTTCCTGTAGTCTTGCAGGTAGAGCACCACTTTGAGTTTATTGTATTTCCAAGATTAAGGACAGAACTCACAACTTACAACAATATTATCCTATCTCATTTGGTTAAAAGTGTATTCAAGAAAAGACTGGTGGATATGTACAACATTTTTGATGGTGTTATTTCTGGGTGATGTGATTATAAGTGGTTTCTGTTTCCTCTTTCTGCTTTTCTCCACTTTCAAAATTCCTTGCAGTGAACAGATATTTTTTATTAAAATCAGCAAAGAAATTTTAAAATGCCTAACATTAACTATATGTTACTTCTCACTTGATTCTTGGGTATCCTCACAGTTGGAGAAGGTGGGCCCGAAAGGTAATTCAGTTTATAGCATAATTCGCCTGCCTATTTCTATCACATGGTCAATTCCTGAGCTATATCTTCTAAGAGAAAATTTTCTTTCTCCTGCCCCAATTTCTGCCCCTATCTGCCTCCTTCTCCTTTGATATATCCTGTCTTAAAGAGATTCCACAATTTTTTGTAGTATCATGAAAATCTAAGTGTAACACAATGTCCATTTATGAAGTCTTCAGTCAGTGCTTGAGAATTTTCTGAATCCAATTATGTCAATGGCCTATGAGAGATCTTCCACTAGGTTCCCATCATACTCAAAATCCAAAACCCTTCCATGGCCTACAAGACCCCATTTGATTTGGCCCCTTCCACCGCTTCAACTCATCTCTTACTCTTCTTCCCTTGCTCACTCTGTTCTAGCCACACTGACCTCATTGCTGCTTAAGCCACACTCGCTTCCACGTCGTGCCTGGGGCATTTTACGGCTCCTCCTCTGTACACTGTGCCTTCAGAGGGGCTGACTCTTTCGTTCCATTTCTGTAGGTAGGCCTTCCTTGACCACCCAGTTAAGCTAGCCATTTCCTGGCAGTCACACTGCCTGTTTTACTTCTGTTAGAGCACTTTTTATACCAGACATTATGTATACTTTTTTGTTTCTTGTCTGTCTCCTGTATTAGAATGTAAACTCCATGAGAGCAGAGGAGTCTATAGCTCTGACCTCATTGGGTAGATAGAACAATTCCTGGTACATAGTAGGGGCTCAATAAACATTCATTGAATAATGAATTCTTATCACTCAACTCCTTTATCTAAAAAAAAACAAAACTTTCAATACATTTTGAAACTTTCTTATAATATCTCTAAACTAGTTTTCTGTTCATACCATTACCAGAAGAATGGGCACTTTTACAGCTTAGATGGCTTGCTTTGAATAAATAAAATCATGTTAATCTTTATCTGTTGATTGTGAGACTTTCAAAGCTTTGTGATTTTCTGAGTCTGCTTCTCCGTGATTGGGCTGCGGGCCTTGGCTTCCCTGCTAATTTCTGCCAATGGAGATGTGTTTGGGGGAAGTCAGTCAGATGAAAGAGAGACACTTTTTCAATCCCGTATTTGACCTGAACAGTTAATGTAACTTCATTTTATATGATAATATCTGTGTTTATTTTAACAAGAATAATATTTTAAATTACTTATCATGGGACACACATTTCATAATGAGGTTACACACACACATACACACGTATGAATATGTGCCTCAGGATAAATACACCCTTTTCTGGAAGTGTGGCCTTAATTGTTCTCAAAGGGGCACTGGTGTGAGAAAACATGGGACACTTTATGATGTCTAATAGGGAAAGTTTTGTGGTAGGCACAGGGCATTTTCTGTTATAGCATAGTGAGGTTGAAAGCACGTTTCCTAAAACACCTTAAATATATCCATTTTACCCCCTTTCATCCTTCCTCCCTTCTCAATAACTTTATGAGAGTCTGACAACAAGGGAAATCCAGGAACCTGAAGTCCATCCGGTTACCGGATGCTGCTCACTAGAAATGAGGAACACGGATGTATTATTCTTAGCATGAGAAAAACTGAAACACCTTTGTAACATGACATAATTTTGGGTATCATATCGTTGTAGCAAAGATAAAGGTGTTAGTGGTTCAAGTTTGGTTAGGAAGTAGGTGCCAAGACAGGGTCAGAAGCGCAAGCTCTTAATATCTGTTAAAAGAGAGAGGGAGAAGGGGTGGGCAGGGAGAGCCTTTTTCCAGGTGCGGGGCAAACACCTGGAAAAAGACAGGCAGATGGAAGGAAGAGTGGGAAGAAAGAATCTCAAACAGCGTGCAACCCCGAGTAAGGCTTGGGCTCCCAAGTGCAATAGGGGAATCAAAACTGGGCAGAGATCCAGTAGTTCGCGATGCAGGCACGGCCTGGGAGCCTCCTGAGTGGAAGGTGGCCTTACCACAAACGGTACAGTGGATGCCAAGGGCTGTTAGCTAACTTCAGTCCTTGGAGCTTCCTGGCAAGTTTGTTCTTGAAGGCAGATCTGGGTATCACACCTCCATGTGTGCTCGGAAAATTTACAGCTGCCACTTTTCCAAGACAGCTCTCACTGGCTTGGTGTTGCTGGGAGGAGCAGCAGGGCCTCCGTCCAGGTGCTTGGCTCCTGACCGGAGTCCCCCCTCTGAATGCCTGATGTGGACCTGCCTTTGAGAGGGCACCTGGTATCTTTTCTGAAGCCTGTCAACCTCTCTAGTATTCAGGAATCTCTTGGTGGCAAGTGACAGAAATCTACTTTAGTTCATTTTAGGCAAGGAAGAGAATTTTCTGTCTCAAGTAACTGAACAAAGGAAAGGTTAAGATCAAGGGGGACTCGGAACAAACATGCCACTGGGGTTCACTTAATTCATTCCTTTTTCCTTCTCTGCCCATAGTGGCTTTAATTTCTCAAATCATACACCCTCCCACCTGAGACTAGAACCAAGGCTGCTCCTAACTTCATCCAAGAAGAAAGGGCTCTTCTCCAATGCCAGCTCAAAAACCCTGGGGATCAGTTCAGTTGGTCTGGTTTTGGTTGTATGCCCATCACCTCACAATGATTCAAACAGTTGTTTATTGAGAATCTACGTGTATGGGGCTGTTCTATGTTCTTAGAATGCTGGAGTAAACCAAACAGACCAGTGTCTTCTTTTCTGAAACTTCTATTTCAGCAGGGAGAGGCAGATGCACAAGTAAGTTAATAAATGAACAGGATGGTTTCAGATAGTGATACCTACTGTGAGTGCAACAAAACGGTGTGATAGGACCACGAGCAGCTCGGTGGGGCTGCTGCAGATGGGTGGGTGCGGCGGGGGGTTCTCTGATGCAGCGTTTGAGCCGAGCCCTGAATGAGGCTGTGAGCTCCGAGAGCCTCTGGAGCCGAGCGGGCGGTGACTGGAATGAGGTTGTGCACTGGAGTAAAGGGAGGAAGGCTGCTGTGTCTGGAGATCACGAACATGGGGAAGAGTGGGAGGAGATGAGGTCAGAGAGGTGGGAAGGTGTGGAATTACACAGGGTCTTGCTTGCTGTGGCGAGAAGCCTGGATTTATTCTAGACGCAGTGGGAAGACAAATGAGGAATTTTAATCAAGGAAGCGATATGTGTGAAAAATCACTGTGGATACTTGTCAAGAAGGTGCTACAGAGGGGCAAAAGATGGAGCAAAAGAGAACAGCCAAGGAGGCTATGACATTGGCACCACTAGCTTGGATCAGAGTGGACCTAGAGCAGGTAAAAAAAGTGGATGGAAAAGTACGTATTTGGAAGGACCAGTGCTGGATATGAGATGGGAGGGCTGGCGAAGTCAAGCAGCACCCCCAGCTCTGGGCCTGAGGACTGGATGAACGGTTGAGCTGTTGCTGAGGTTACGTATCAGGAGGCTTCGGGCCCTGAGTTGCTGAAGAACCATCTCAGTTTTCATACAAGTAGTGCAGAGGTAGAATGTTCCCGGATTGGTTAATTTAGGGGCTCAAGGATGTCACCAAGATCCTTTCTCTTTCAGCTTATTTCTATTCATGGGCTCAGAATGGCTGTCACTGTTTAGGGATAGAATAATTCTGCTATACCTACAATATAGCTATAATGTTATGCAATAGGTACTAGCATTAAACTTCATTTTATAGATGAGGAAATTAAAGCACAGAAAGACTAAGTTACTTGCCTAAGGTCACACAGCTAGTAAGTGACAAGCCAAGATTCAAATCCTGGGTGTCTGGCTGCAGACTATGCTCTTAGCCACTACACCACGGGGAGTAAATAAGCAACATTCAAGTGAAATGCCTATTAAGAATTTAAGTGTAGATGTTGAACGACTATTGGGTATGTGAGTCTGGAGTTTGGAAGAGAGACTGGGACTATTGTAGTGTGGTTATCCTGGACATAGAGATAGTCTACAGAGCCATAGGCTTATATGAAACCGCCTCTAGAGAGCGTGTCAAAAGAGAAAAGGAAAAGCCACTACACACATAGAGACAGTGGACCAGTAGTTGCCTAAGCTGGGTGTGGAGACCAGAATTAGCTATAGATGAGCAAGAGGGATCTTGGGGCAGGAGAAATGTTCTAAAGCTGGATTGTGGTGAGGGTTGCACAACTTGGTATATTTACTGAAATCCAGTGAACTGTACACTTAAAATGAATTTTGTGATATGTAAATTATACCTCCATAATGTTGTTCTTTAAAGAATAGAAAGGAAAGGACCACGAACAGACCACTGTGGCAAATAGGAGGGGCCTGGAAAGGTGTCACGAAGACTGGGAAGGGACCAGAGGAGTTCGGTGTCACAGAAGCTGGGCGAAGAGAGTGGTTCACAGAGGAAGTGGTCAACTGTTTCAAAAGCCTGGATCGTTTGCAACAAGAAAGGCGGAGAGAGAAGCAGTGGCCGCTGGATTGGGCAAGGTGAGGTTGTGCTGACTCTGACGGGGGCATGCCGGAGCAGAGAGGGTGATGGAAGTATGATCTGAGAAGGGAATGAGAAGGGAGGACAGAGAAGCGGCGACCACCAGTGTCTCTTTGGGACCATTTTGTATGAAAACGAGCTGAAAATGAGGAGATAGATGGAGACGCTGAGGAAGAAGACGTGGGCTTTCTCCCTTCCGTTTGTGTGTGTTTAAGTGCTGAGTGTGTGTGGTGACGCTGCGAAGAACACAGAGAAACGCCCTTGAACAGGGAGAGGGGTTGGGATGCAGAACACAGCGGCATGGTCGGAGGGAGAGGACATGCGCCCTTCTTGCATTTCGATGGGAGTGAGATCAAGTTCTATTCTGAGCACACTTATATTCTCAGTAAAACGTAAGCTGCCACATCACGTGGAGAAATGGCAGCGAGGAGCGTGGAGAATGATGTAAAGGTTTCAGGGGCAAGGGGGTGGGAGGTACGTGTCGTGGGGAGTGCAGGAAGGAGCACGCCATGGATGTGCAGTGGGATTGATTACCAGGCAGTGCCAAGGGCCCACTTCAAGGCTTGGCTGTAATTATTTCAACATTCCTTCATTTGTATGGTTTTATTCATTTTTCTTCTATTTAGCACAAGTTCGTTAAATGTACCTTTCCGGTTGTATTTTGTCTCTTATTTCTCTTTTCTAATTATAACTGTTAGTACTTAAAACATCATTTTAAATCATAGCTTTAAAAAGTGCCCCCCTGTGACAGCGGAGACACAGCGCACTCCTGACTTTACAGGAACTACTGACGTTTCGCCGTTCAGCAGGAAGCCGAATTCTTATTTGGCACACACACACACATCTCCACAAAACCGCATTCTTCACTGGCTCATTTACGCACTCAGAAATCCGGCCTTGTTAAGAGTCTCTGAATTAAGTATATTGAACAGGTATTGGATTTTCTACAGATTTCTTTTTAACATCTATGGAAAAAATTATTCTTGCTTCTTTGATCTTTTCATGTGTGTAACTTCGAATTTCTGCAGTCAATTCTTTTTGATCATTCTGTGGCTTTCTTTCCATGCACAACTGTGTTTCATTTCTATCATTTGATTTTGGATTTTTAAATAGGATTCATAAAATATTGATCTGTAGTTCTCTGTGTTTTCGTTTTCAGGTTTGGGTGTCCATGTTGCCCTGGCTCTATAATCACTGTGTGAACACCCTCCCTCTCACGCTCTGGAACTATTTGCCTGTCATGGGAAGTCCTGCTCCTTGAGAGTCTAAAAGAGGGTGACTGACGCCCTCTGCGAAGCTGTCAGGGTGGGCAGTTTCAAAGGAGGGCTGTTCGACAATGTTCTCTCTTTGTGCTGTTTTGTCTCCTTTGTTTTTTCCGTCTTTTTTGCTGTCTGTTTTGGTCATCTACACTAACATATAATTTATATTTAATATGGGTTTGAAAATTTATGTTAAAATAATCCATTTCATCTAGATTTCTTAAAATATTTTAAAATTCCCCTTATATTTGGGTACATGTATAGATTTTTTTCTCACATGTAAGTTTGATTTAAAATTGTATTAGCCAATGAACCATTTATTTGTTGTTGTTCCAAGATTCAAACTCAGGTGTGTTTTTAGCTGTTTCTTTTTCTTTCTGTCTCTCCCCTCTAATTCATTGCTTTCTGCTTTAGTCTTTTTTTCTTTCATGCTGTATCTTTTGTGCTACTTGGCTTACTTTTGCTTTCTTCTAATATGTCTTGATTTGAAAGTTTAACTTGTTCTTGGTCAATAATAAAAAAGTTTAAAGTTATAAGTTTTCATCATGCCTTTAGAAGTTTCTCACTAATCCTTGTGTATTGTGATTTTATTATTGTTATTTTCTAAATTAATTTCAATTTTTTATTTGAATTTTTTTCTTGACCAAATTGAGAGGGTTTCAGAAATTTTTGGTGACAGGGCACTTTGTCTTATTTTAATTTTGAAAGGTGAGCTAAAGTTTCCTACTGTACTTGTATTTCTGCCCACTTCTCATTGCATATTTTGAAGCTGTCTTATGGATTTATATACTATGACTTTTGCTCTATAAAATTTATAATAATTGGATCTTCATTGTGAACTGTACCATTATTTTGATACAGTGACCATTTATATATATATTTCTCCACCAAAGTGGCATATTTTCCCCAGTTATTACATGGCTAAGCCTTGTTTTCATTATAATATATATTCTAAACTTCTTCCCATTTTGAGCCTGCCCATTATCTAAACAACCCACATCCCATAATAAACATCCAGATGAATTCATAACCTCTACATCTGGATCCATAGCTTCAGTTACATTGTTAGGGTTCCAGATGTCTCCATGTCCTTTCTTAGCATAAAAAAAAATGTAGGCTGTAGAGAATTTATTCCTCATAAGATTAGCTAACCAGTCAAACACAAAAACTCCTAACCTGGACAACACAGGGAGCTAGGGAACAGAAGGTAGGTAGATGCTAGAGTTGTTCTGAAGGAATCACCTGGGAAGTTGCAGGGGAAAAAAGGCAGAATTCTGGGCTCTGCTCCCAGAGATCTTGATGTGGAGAGTTGTGTGTGGGCAGAAATGGGAATTTCAAACAAGTACTCCAAGTGATGTTATTGAACATGGTCCATATACCTGCCTTTAAAAAACACCGACTTAGGGAAAGGATTCTGGCTAGAAAATAAACACAGAAATCCTGGAGAAGGGTAAAAATCATCTGCCTTAGGCTGTTTGCCCATGTCGAATAGTTGGCTTCCCAGGGGAGCATGAGCAATTAATTCAAAATCTTTTTCCAATGGATTCCACGGCTTCATAGACATCTCCCCATAGGGCTACTAAGAGAACAATGCTGTTGTTACAAAAAAAAAATTTAAGGACGTCCAGTCAAGATGGTGGTATAGGCAGACATGGCTTACCTCTTCACACAACCACATCAAAGTTACAACTGAAATATAGAACAACCATCACTCAAAATTGTCAGAAATTGAATTGAATGGAAGTCTGACAACTACAGAATTAAAGAAATCACATCCATCCAGACAGGTAGGAGTGGCATAGACAAGGAACAGGCTGGTACCTCACCTATGTGTGTTAGATAAACATTCAGGAGGGATATCTCAGGAGTGAGGAGTTCCAGCCCCACACCAGGACCCCCAGCCCGGGGTTCCAGTGCCAGGAAAATAAGTCCCCACAACTTCTGGCTGCAAAACCAGCAGGGATTGAGGCAGTTGAAGAAACTTCTGGAGCCCCAAGAAGTTCTTCTTAAAGAACCCACACATGGATTCAACTACTCAGACTCATTCCCTCTGAGTTCTGGTACTAGGGTAGCAGTTTGAAAGGCACTGGTGGTATATGGGAAGACACTGAAGTGTCTGGAATCAAGGTGAGCAGAGGCCATTGTTCCTTTTCTAAACCCTCCCCTCACAGAGCCAGCAAACCAGTGCCATACCTGAGACTCCTTCAACCTGGCTAACACTATTTGACCTGCTTTGGAGATCCCCAGAGGCTCTGCCCCAGCTAGCTTATGCATCTACTCGACTGCTTTTCCCTATGAGTGGCTGGTCTTGGCTCATGCTTCACAACTTCCTAAATCTTATCAAACAAGCAACAGCAGGCCTCAGTGAGCCCTAGGCCTGGCACTAGCAGCAGCCAGCTTAGTCTCACAGCTTGGCTTTGCATGGGGATCTCCAAGCCCAGTACACATAGCAGCCATCTCAGACTGCTTTACAGCTTAGGCAGGGTGCCCTGGGCAAATCACAGGTGGGAGCTGACCTTGGCCTGAACCTCCTGTGCAACCCCAGGGCCAGTATACCCAGTAGACAGCTACAGACTACGACAGAACACCACCACCCTGTCCCTGCACAGCTGATCCTCCACAGAAGGCAGATGTTGGTGGTCAGTGGTCACAGCCAATCCTTGTAGCTGACTGGCCTGCGTAAATTCCTCCCATTGATCTGCCGACAGAAATCAAGGCTCAACTACAAGAGGAGGGTGTACTCAGCCCACACAAAGGGTGCACCTGGAGTACCTAGCATGGGCGATAGGGGAAGCTGTGCCTTTGGACCTTATAGGGCCATCTACTACATTAGGCCACAGCACCAAGACACGAAGTCAAAGCAGCTCTACTAACACAGAGAAACAAACACAGGGAGGCTGCCAGAATGAGGAGACAAAGATACATGGGCCAAATGAAAGAACAGATGAAAACTCCAGAAAAAGAGCTAAACAAAATGGAGATGAGCAATCTATCAGATGCAGAGTTCAAAACACTGGTTATAATGATGCTCGAGGAACTTAGTGAGGACTTCAATAGCATAAAAAAAAGATCCAGTCAGAAATGAAAGACACACTAATTGAAATAAAGACAACTTATAGGGAAACAACAGCAGAGTGGATGAAGCTGAGCATCATATTAATGATTTGGAACATAAGGAAGAAAAAATGACCAATGAGAACCAACAAAAACCCAAAAGAAAGAGAACAGTATAAGCAGCCTCTGGAACAACTTCAAGAGGTCCAAAATTCACCTCATAGGGGTGCCAGAAGGAGAAGAGAAAGAGCAAGAAATTGGAAATCTATCTGAAAAAATAGTGAAAGAAAACTTCCCTAACATGGTGAAGGAAATACACATGCAAGTCTAAGCAACACAGAGTCCCAAACAAGACGGATGCAAAGAGGCCCACACCAAGACACATCATTATTAAAATGCCAAAGGTTAAAGATAAAGAGAGAATCTTAAAAGCAGCAAGAGAAAAGCAGAGAGTTCCCTGCAGGGGAGTTCCTGTAAAACTGTTAGCTGATTTCTCAAAAGAAACTTTTCAGGCAAGAAAGGACTGACAATAATATTCAAAGTCATGAGAAGCAGAGACCAAGATTGCTCTATCCAGCAAAGATATCATTTAGAATCGAAGAGCAGATAAAGAGCTACTCAGACAAGGAAAAACTAAAGAAGTTCATCAATACCAAACCATTATTACATGAAATGTTAAAGGGGCTTATTTAAGAAAAAGAATATCCGAACTATGAACAATAAAGTGGCAAAAATGCAAATTTATCAACAATTGAATCTAAAAAAACAAACTAAACAAGCAAGAACAGATTGAGAATCGTGGTTAGAGAGAGTGTTTTGATGGTTGCCAGATGGTAGGAGTGTGCGGCAGAATGGGTAAAGTGGTAAGGGCATTAAAAAGTTCAACTAGGTAGTTACAGAATAACCATGGGGTATAAAGTACAACATAGGAAGCAGAGTAGCTAAAGAACCTATGCATGGCCCGTGGACATGAACAATGATGTGGAGATTGCCTGAGGGAGTGGGGGGTACTGTGTGAAGGGGGAAAAATCAGGATAACTGTAACAGCATAATCAATAAAATATAATTTAAAAATAAAAAAATTTAAATTTAAAAATTGAGAGAGTGAATGAGAGAGAGAGAGAGAGACATTGATTTTGTTTTTCCACTTATTTATGCACGTATTGGTTGATTCTTGTATGTGCCCTGACTGGGGATCAAACCCTAGTGCATCTGGATGACACTCTAAACAGCTGAGCTACCCATCCAGGGCCTCTACTCGTGCTTTGATTCCAGACCATCTCTTGCCCTCTGCAAGTGTATGGCATCCTTTCTTTTCTCAGTTCTGTCTGTGACATAACACTGAACTTTCCCTGCCTCTTGCCATTGAAGTCTACCTCTAATGAAGAGAAGGAAACACCATGCCTTCCAGATGGTCTGCACTGATGGATATTTCCTCAGGAATGAAACACTTACATTGGTAATATGTATTCACTATTTTTAGAAAACTTGATGTCATATTGAATTTTTAACATAATTAATTAACATAATGTGAATATTTTTTATTTTCCTTCCAGAGATCCTCTCAGTTTACTAGGCTGACAAGAGTTGCTGTCTTTCCTTCCCCCGCTCTTTCTCTTCTTGTCTTGCCCCTTGTATTCGTCCCTAGGGCTGCTATAACAAAGTGCCACAAACTGGGCAGCTTAAACCACAGAAATTTCTTGTCTCACAGTTCTGGAGGCTAGAAACCCGAGGTTAAAGCTACCTAATAAAGGTTGGTTACTCCTGGGGCTGACAGGGAGGACTTGTTGCATGCCTCTCACCTGGCTTCTGGTGGTCTGTGGTGGTCCTTGGCTTGCAGATGCATCAGCCCGTCCCCCTTCGCATGGCGTTCTCCCTGTGTGTGTCTGTCTTTATGTCTAAGCTTCCCCTTTTTTTAAGTCATATTTGTTCGGGCCCACACTAATGACCTCATTTTAACTTGATCACCTGCAGAGTCCCTGTTTCCAGACAAGGTCACATACACAAGTACTGGGGGTTAGGACTCCAGCATCTTCTGGGGAGACATTATTCCACGCACAATCCTCCTCCCTCTTCTCCCGGCAGCATGACTATGGGTTCCAACGGCTGTGACTGCTAACACAGCTTTATCAGCCTCCCTTTGACGATTGGACTTTGGTTCTTTACATTTGTGTCAGCATTTCTTCCATAAGGGTGGCCAATCAGGCAGTCAGTTGTTTACTTTTATTTACTTTCTAAATATAATCAAAAGAGTAAAATATATTCGTGATGGTCTTATGGAAATGATAAACTATAAAGAAAATAATAATATGATAATAGTATCATAAATGAATAGTATTTCACTTAATCTAAGGTATCGTTGATTTTAGGTGGATCCTAATTTCAAAATGTTGGAAATAGAGGCCTTAGAATCAATGAAATTAATATATACATGCACATATATATATACATAATTAGAAGCACAAAATTCTATGAAAATTTCCCAAAGTCCAAAAAAACATACAATTTTTTTGTATTCTCACTTTTTTCTCCTGGGCATTAGCTTAAGTATTTTCCTAGGATATTATATACATATTTTAGAATTTGTTAATAACTGCATTTCTTATCATGTAATAATTAACATTGATATATTGTTTTTTTCCTATTTGAATTACACTGAAATGAATGTTGTTATATATAAAACTTATGTAATCTTGGATTATTTCCTTAAGATAGATTCTAGGACTGCAACTACAGATCAAGAGTATAAATTTTTAATGCTGTCGTAATATTGCCAAATTGTTTTTTAGGAAACTTCTTTCAAGTTTTATCATCACTGGCCATGTATAAAACCCCAGTTGAAAACATATAATTTCCACATGTTAGTATTTTCTCCCTTCCCTTCCCTTCCCTTCCCTTCCCTTCCCTTCCCTTCCCTTCCATTTCCTTCCCTTCCTTTCTCTTTCTGTCCCTTCCCTTCTTTCCTCCCTTTCTCCTTCCCTCCTTCTCTCTCTCTCCCTGCTCTCCTTCTTTCTCCCTCTCCAATTTGATATACCAAAAAAAATTCTATTGTTTCAGTAGGTATTCCTTCAATTATTGGCAAGTATCAAAGTTAAATTGAATTTCTGGTTTCTCAGCCATTTAAATTTCTTCTTTGGTGAGTTGTTTGCTAATATTGTTCACTTTTTTATAGGATTTCAGTATTTTTCACATTGATTGGTTGGCTTCTTTAAACATTAAACCTTTATTTTATGTATTACAAATACTTTTCCTAGTTTGCTATTTGTTTAAATTTTGTTGATGAAATTTTTGATATGCTAAAGTATTAAATTTTTACATAGTTATTATATATTTTTTTCTTTCAGCCTTTTTAACCTCAGAAAATGGTCAGTCAATTATTTACCAGAGTCCCAGTGGCTAAGGACTTTTACCATTTCCCTTGTAATGAGAAACTGGAAATTAACCCCAGACCTTTCTTGGTTGATTTGTTGCTCATGAAACTGGAGGTGTGTGTAGGGAACTAATTGTCTGAGACTAATTGTCTGAGAACACACTTACAATTAAATAAAAACACTTTATAAATAATTAGGTAGGAAGGTCCTTATTAAATGCTCTTCTTTTGTTGTTGTTTTATCTTTTTAAGTGGCATTCTTGCTAACTGTTAAAATGTAACACAGTATTTTGCAGACTAACCTGTAACCAAATGAGTTTGACTGGAATCCAACCAGGTAAGTTTAACCAACTGCAAAGGAGAAATCAACCTATGACTGACCAAATACTGCATATAAGCACTGGCTGAGCCTCCCTTCTGGAAGACAGAGCTCTGGATGTGAGTCCCCTGTGTCTCTTCTAAATAAAACTACCTAACAACAGCCACATCTTGTTCCTGAATAGAACATTCCAAGTTATGAACCCCTTGAGTTCAGCCACGTAAGGGTAATACACAGGGCATTCTGAAAGCTTTCTGTCATCAGACCCCGTGACAAGGGCTTTCCACAATTCTCACAACAAACCTGCTAGTGTTGGTTCACAGCCACAGGAATTTCCCAGGTGACATCTGAGACGGCTCCTCCCAAGAAGATCTCAGCAAAGTGACCTCAAAGGCCCATTAATCTAATCACTTGTCCACTTTACAACTCTTCAGAGTAGGGTGTGGTGTAGAGGTTAAGGGCACATGCGTAGTTTGACTCCTGATTTCACTTCATGAAACTTGTGTCTTCAGGCAAACTCCTTGAGCTTGTGAAGGCTTAGTTTTCTCAACTATAAAATGGGGACAATAATAGTGCTTAACTCATAAAATTTGTGGCGGGTGGGGGGAGGGGGATGCAATAAATAATATATAGGGTGGGGCAAAGTAGGTTTACTGTTGTTTGTATGGAAAATAATACAATAAATTTATAATACACAGAGTATTCACAACTGTAAACTTACTTTGCTACACCCTGTACCTAATATGCATTATTATTTTAGACTACCGGTTTTTTTACATTCAGTTAAATATTTATTGAGCTATGTGCCCAGACAATTTACAGTGCTAGGGATATAGCAGTGAATTATGATTATAACAACGTAACAAAACCAAACCCCTGTCTTCCTAGGGTTTATATAACTTTTGATAGTAGTAAGTTCTGTGAAAAAAGTTAAGCAAGATAAAGGGGAAGAAACAGATGTTACTGGGTACAGATTTCAGGAGGTCTCTTTGAATAGGTGAAGCTTGAACAGAAAGACCCGAATAATAAGGGAGTGAAAGGTGAGTCTTTCTGAGAGAAGAGATATAGCTTGTGAATTGTGAAGGGCAGAAGATCTGGAGAAGAGAGGAAAATATTTGATTCTTCTATTTTATGTTTCCTACTGAACTCGACTTTAGACTGTGCCTCATGGTGGCTTGTTTTACATGGGTTATACTTGTCGATGAGCTGGTTGGCTGAGTGACCCTAGAAGAACAGTGGAAATTAGATGTCAGCTCTCTAGGTGAAGTGTCGCTGTCACTCGCTCTGGAAGGCCCTGCAGAGCTTGGGAGCCCAGAATTAGAACCTGCCTAATAAATTAGCTGAGCTATGTGGTTGGTGCATAACGAAGATCCCCGTTCTACTTGGAGAGTAGTTGCCAAGAGTGAGCCACATCTCAGAGGTGATAAAAATGTGCTATGTAAAACTGACTGCCCCAATAGGCAATCATATTTTATAGGAGAATTTTTTTCTTTCTTTCTTACCATAGGCTTTTCTGATTTTAAAAGTTAAATGAAATGTTGATTAAATGACTTTCATGTTCTAGGCACTTTATATATATATCTCATCTAATCCTCACAACCACCCCGAAAGGTAGGAGAGTGTGTCTTGAATATATGCAGCCAATGAATGTACAGGTTCTGATTCGAGAAAACAGCGCCAAATGCATTGGGGTGAAACAATGTGAGTGAATCAGCGAAGTGGGTCTGTGATCCTGAACAAGAGAAGAAATAACAATCTTAAGTAACAGAGTCCCAGTGGCTAAGGACTTTTACCATTTCCCTTGTAATGAGAAACTGGAAATTAATCCCAGACCTTTCTCGGTTGATTTGTTGCTCACGTGACTGGAGCTGTGTGTATATGCAGTTCTCATTACATAGTTTAGGCTCAGTCATTAACTAATTGTTTGTTCCAGATATTGTTCTACATAGGTGTGTGGCCTGGGTGACCCAGGTGACATGTACTCAGAGCTGGAACATCAGTTCAACACTCTCCCCACCCCCCACTGCTTCAACAATGTTTATGCTTCTCTTACGGTGCACTTCACTACACATCCGCACATGCTGTTCTCTTTCTAGAATGTACTGTGCTGCCTTTTGCTCTAAGTTCATTACTATACAGCCTTTAAGAGCCAGTGTAAATGTCACTTTTTATCAAAGTCTTTATAGACTCCCACAATGAGTTATATTGTCAGTACCTGCTCTGTTCCATGACCATTGTACATACATCTGTTATAACATAAAGTCACTTGCTTATCTTCTCTCCGGATAAACTGGGAACTACTTTAGGTATGGATTGCTCCTCACTCTCCTTTAACCTCCCCCACCACCCCACTAGACTCTCACAAATTGTCATCACATAACAAGCACCTGGCAAATGTTTGCGGAGATAGGTTTTGTCACGAGGGGAGGCAGCTGGGCCTCACCAGTTCTTGAAATATCTTGGTGAAGGTACAGTTGACTTTCTGTGAACAAATACCTGGCCTTAGTTGTTTTGCTGAATAAATAGACTATGACTGCATCTGATTGGTAGCTGTCATCTTTGTACCAGACACAGCAATCTGCTGATCAATCAGCCTGGTTAGAAGAAAGATAATGTTTTACTTGCTGAGTAAACTGTAGTTATACCCTCCCCAGTGAAATAGTTGCCAACTGCTTTGTATAAACTAATGGTATTGTATGTAACACATGGGTTATTTATTTATTTATTTATTTATTTATTTATAGCAGGGAAGGGAGGGACAAAGAGAGGGAAACATCAATGCGCAGTTGCCTCTCACTGGCCCCCTAGTGGGGACCTGGCCTGAAACCCGGGCATGTGCCCTGACTGGGTATTGAACCAGTGACCCTTTAGTTTGCAGGCCAGTGCTCAATCTACTGAGCCACACCAGTCAGGGCATAACACACGTGCTTTTATAATTTATTATAATTATAATTATTATTAAGAAATAATTTGAATTTTTATTGCCAGAAGGACTTTATCAGAAATGAAGACCCAACTATAAGTACACTTAAAATTCTACCTTTAGAAAGGTAATTAGTTTAGTCATTCGAAGACATGCCAATAGCAAACTGCACATTGAACTTGGGGTTGATGTATTATTTGTTCTTCAGTTCCTTCCTTCCTTCCTTCCTTCCTTCCTTCCTTCCTTCCTTCCTTCCTTCTTCCTCAAATATTTATTATTTACATTTTGACAGGCCGTATTTTAGGCATAGGGGATACAAAGGGAAGGAGCCGCATCTTTCTACCCTCCAGTTGATTTCTTTCTTGGGCTTTTCATTTACAAAAAGAGAAGGATAGAAAAAATTGTAAAAATCATCATTTGAAATTTGTAAGAAATTCATTGAGAGGAATAGTTGGTAGCTGGTGATTAGCTTTCTGTCAGTTGAGACAGAATACACTTAGAAGTTCCCACGAGAAAATAAAATTTGTTATTTAATTGCTATAAATCCAGATTGTCTTAACTTTCTCCTATTATATTCGTATTGTATCAAATGAATATGAGATATGGCCCCTGGTCTTGAGAACTTCAACAGTGGAGTAACATCTTTTATGAGGCTCTGAAATTCTTTGCCGGCATGATGAAAAGCTAGCATTATTATGTCTGTAAAGAAGTTGCAGGAAAGAAGGTTCTAAGAGTCTGACTGGCTAAGTCTAGACCAGGAATTCTCAAAGTGTGATCCTTAGACTAGCAGCATTTGTCACTTGGGAGCCTGTGAAAGAGGCAAATTCATAGGTCCTAACCCAGGGCTACCGGGTCTGAAACTCTGGGGGCGAGGGGGGGTGGCGATCAACGCTTTAACAGACTATGTGATTCTGATGCAGGCTCAGGTGTGATTGATAACCACTGCTGCCATCTAGACCCTCGATATTCACAGTGTAGTCCACAGACCAGCACATTGGCTTCCCCTGGGAGCTCACTAGGAAGTGCCGGGCCCCATTCCAGAGCTGCTGAGTCAGTATTTGCACTTTACCAGGATTCCCGGGTGATGTGTACGCACCTTCCATTTGTGAAGCATTGCTCAAGTGTACCTTAAAGAGCATTGAGCCAGGGCCAGATGATGACTCCTCCCATCTCAGTCATTACATCACGGAAGCTCGCTGGCATGTTCCGCTTCCCTATGTACTTGTGTGTTACCATTATGCACTGACATTTTGAAAACTTGGACAGCACCAAGGTTTCTTGCAGAGCAGGCTCAGTTCCTGACCACAAAGACTGAGGGTGGTGCCACTTGAAACATAATTAGTTTGCCAGTAGCCAATAGATAGCTGTTGTCAAAATTGTCAGGAGATTTCCCAGGTTTTAAGATACAATTAAGTTTTTTTTGTCTGAAGCAAGGGTAATAGAATTTCCAACATAAGGACAAGATGCAGGCGTAGGTAGAAACACTTTGCTTCCTTGCACAACCGAAAAGAGGATAACAACCAATTTAAAAACAATAAACAACCGGAAATGCCAGAATAGTAAACTGTATGGAATTCTGACAACCAAGGAGTTAAAGAGACATTCATCCAGACTGGTGCACCAAGACAAAGGAATGTGGCCCAAATGAAAGAACAGATCAAAACTCCAGAAAAAGAGCTAAGCAACAAGGAGATAGCCACCCTATAAAATGCAGAGTACAAAACACTGGCAATCAGGATGCTCACAGAATTGATTGAGTTTGATCCCAAAATGAAGGAAGAAACAAAAGCTACACAAAGTGAAATAAAGGAAAATATACAGGGAACCAACAGTGAAAGGAAGGAAACTGGGACTCAAATCAATGATTTGAAACAAAAGGAAGAAATAAATATTCAACCGAAACAGAAAGAAGAAACAAGAAGTCAAAAAAAATGCAAAGAGGCTTCAGAACCTCCGGGACAAAATAGGGAGAGGTTAAGAATAGTATAGGAAATAAGAAGGCAAAGAACTTATATGCATGACCCATGGGTATGAACTAAGGCGGGGAATGCTGGAGGATGGGGGACAGCAGGGCGGAGGGAGGATTAAGGGGGGAAAATTGGGACAACTGTAATAGCATGATCAATAAAATATACTTAAAAAAAGAATTTCCAACATAAGTTGGTCAAACAGACTTACAAAATGAGTAATGGGGAAAACTTCTTGGGACTTCTCAGCCTGGTTTTACTTTAACATTGGCAAGGCCCAGCAGAGCCGATCTGATTAATAAGATACTACAATTCTTTCATAATGGGTCGGTAAGTGCCTGTTGTCCCCAAGCCGCCCCTGGCTGCCCAGCTCTTCCTTTGGGCTCTTCCTAGACAGCCCACGACCCAGCTCTCAACAACCAAAGTATTTTTTTTCTGGCACATCAGGGCCCCCAGGACCCTAGGTCATGTGATTTACATCTCTTCTGATTTGTGGTGCTCCTCCCCTACGGCTTGTTAGATGCAGCCAGTCCTCCCCATGGGCAGATTCTACGTTTGTGAATACGCTTACTTGCTAAAACTTGTAACACCCAGTCAGTGCTCATGGTTCCTTTGAAGTCATCCGTGGACGTGGGCAGAATGTTGAAAACTCTGACTTGCCCAACATGCAGATTCCTGTGGAACAAAGCGATGCCCTGCCTCTTTGTTTCAGCTCTTGTACTGTCCCTTTCACAGTTTATTTAGCACCATGTGGGTTTCTTTTTTTTTTTTGCATTTTGTTGGTGATCCACTGTTTAAAATGGCCCTGAAGAGTGGCACTGAGGTGCTGTCTAGTGTTCCAAGTGCAGAAGGCTGTATGGGCCTTAAAGAGAAAACGCATGTGTTAGAGAAGTGTCATTCAGGCACAAGTTACAGTGCCGTCGGCCAGGAGTTCAACGTGTAATCCACAATATGTATTAGACAAGGTGCCTTTAAACAGAAACATACCCACAACAAGGTTCTGTATCAATCAGGTGATGGAAATGTGATTGGAGGCTCAGAGGGACCTAACCCTATTATTTTCCCTACAAACAGTGGTTCAATATTCACTAATTTGGTGTTTGTGGGACATGTGTACAACACAGCTGCTGTGAATAGGGAGAATCAACTGTTTTTAGAATATCACCAAGTTTAGAAATGTCTTTAATCTAGGTTTTCTTTTTTTTAACGCTTGGTAGCTTTGCTCTATATGTAAAGAGTGCTATCACCCTAACTTCCCCCTGGCTTGTGAGTTTTAAAGTATTTGCTGGGTGGAAATGGGGGATGGAATTGTCACGTGTTGCAGAGAGGAATTTCTGAAAAGGTCTGTGTGTCCTCGTCCGTGTATTGAAAGGCAGCATTTACTAAATGCTTGCTGCATATGGTTAACTGATTGGAAGTCTTAAAGGGGAAAACCCATGAGTCAATGACGGAATTGTGGGGAGGGCTAGAGACCCAGTTAGAGCCCTAGCCAATGCCCTTGCGAAGTGCATGACTCCTTGCACGGTGGATGTGAGAAGCCGTGTTCCCTGCTCTTAAGAACACAAAGCCATGAGCAAGACAGACATGTAAACAGGTAATTCCCACTCCATAATCATGGCTATGTTCAAACTGACGTTGGAGAAGTGTGGGAAACTGGAGGAGAAAATGCCTGATTTTTCCAGGTCTCATGGAGAAGGAGTCATTTAAGCTGAATTTGAAGTAGGTCGAGCTCCTTAGGCAGGTAAAAGTGTGAGGTTAACTAGGGGCTGGGAGTGAGGGGAATTTCAGGCAGGAGGGGCAGAATTAGCAGGGGCACGAGTGTGGAGGGTGTGTGGGGGGAGGGGGAGATGTGAGGCGTTTGGGCAGATAGGGAGGGCACAGAATGTTGGGGCTGGGGAGAGGGGCCGTGAGTGGACCTCGTAATCAGGGTTCGGACTTTGTGTCCCACGCTGTCTTCGCTGTGCAGATCTCTGGGTCCCGATTTCCCCTTTCTGTAAGGACACCTGTCATATTGGGTTGGGCCCCATCCGAGTGACCTCGTTTGAACTTAATCAGTTTTGCACAATCCCTGTCTCAAATAAGGTCACATTCTGAGGTACTAGGTAGGGGGTTAGGATTCCAACACATAAATTTTGGGGGGGACATAATTCAACCCATAATACAGGGTTATATACTACTTCCTTTACTGACCACGGGAATTTGAGAGGGACGGCAGGTTCCTGGTGGTATGTGTGTATGGGGAATATTTATTTATTTATTTGTTTATTTATTTATAATCCTCACCCAAGGATATGCTCATTGATTTTTTTAGAGAGAAAGAAAGGAAAGGAGAGAGAGAGAAACACTGATTGGTTTCCTCCTGCATGCGCCCCAACTAGGAGTCAAACCTGCAACCTCAGTGTGTGCCCTGACCAGGGATTGCACTGGCAACATTCCGGTGAATGGGACGATGTTTCAACCGACTGAGCCACCTGGCCAGGACAGTGGGGGATATGTTTTAAAGGAACAAAAGCAGGGGAGGCACTCAGCAAGGAAGTGATAGATCCAGAACATAAACTCTTTCACCTAAAAGAGGCTTGCTTCTTTCTATATTTGGACGTTTAATTTTCCCTTTTGTGGGATAATGTAACACCTTGAATACATGGGATTAAAGAAATAAAATGTCAAGCTAGGGAAGTTTTTCCCAATTTCTTGCATAATCTAAGAATAAAAAATTTCATGGTAAAACATGTTTGGGAAACACTTTGGACAGCCATTATCCCACTGGAGTGTTATAAGGCACAGCAACAGGCTCAAGGCTCTGATAGTCTTGCAGCTGACTCATTTTTTTGAATTAAATATTTCTTGAACTTATTTTTAGCAAGGAATCCTCTCATCCCTTCATGTTTGCATAATTACTAATTTACTCTATCATTTGATCAAATAGGTTTGTGAAATGCTGGCCTGGTGTTGCTTTTGTGGGTGGAAGAGAGATGGCATCCCTAGTGACTTCCTTTCAGTGTTCTCCTTATGTTGGGGTACACCCCCCTGTTTACATTTCATCCCTGCTCAGACCTGTTACTTTAAGGTTTTTTTGTGAAGGACAAAGGGGTTGGCTGGGGTTCATAACTTGGCTGCTGTCACGAAAGGAGAGAAGGCGGCTGTGTTTATTGGTATAAGTTTGTTTACAAGGAACCTGATGGAAAATTGGTACAGAAACCTTCATTTCGCTGCTGTGAGAAATTCCATGAGCCAAACACAAGACCTTTTCTGGGTGTCTACGTGCCTCAGTGATGATTTGGCAGTTGTCATGCGTCTGCTGCAAGCTTTCTTTGTTAGGATCCCAGTTTTCAGAGTATCAACAGTATAAAATATCACTCCTGATTTTAAAATGACAGATGAGAAAATAAAGTCACATGGATGTTAATTCCCTTATAGCAAATCCCACAAGCTTTTTCCCCAAAATAGAGAGCAGATTTATTCTAAAGCACCTGCCCCTTCCCGGATCACTCCCACTTTGAAGTGAAGAGTCAAATTGCTTTGGAGAAAGCCCGGGTCAGGTGACAGCCTTCCTGGAGGTGGGTGGGTCAGCATTTCCATGGGTGTGATTCGGGATCCAGGGAGTCACTGCATTTTTTGCATCATAATATCACCATCTGTGCCAGACCTCCAACTGTCATTTTCTTTAAGCAACACCTGCACATAGCTACTTGAGATGACCTATCCTATGGGATCACAAGAAGGCAGAGGAAAGAACGTAAATTCCCTGACCTTGAACCCCCTCGCTCAGTTCCCCTTTGTTTTAGGTCCAGAAGGATGGTTCCAGGAAGATAAGGCCTGGTCTAAAGGATCTTGGGAAGGCCAGGATCCAAGGTGCCAGATGAGGTTTTGGGGAAGCTCTGGGGTAAACCGGATCCAGGAAATCAATGTGAACTTGAATGAACAGCCCTCACAGGCCCCCTTAGAAAGTGTTCTCCAGAGTCCCTTTGGCTTCTGTGATCCCAGGGTCCTTCAGGTCAGAAATAAGGTGGTAATACCAGTAGTAACACCTGCCAGAGACGGATTGCTTACTATGCGTCAAGCACTGTAAGTGCTTTATATGCATTGTTTTTTAAAATTTTTATTTTTCACTTTACCTTCAATATTATTTTGTATTAGCTTCAGGCGTACAGCATAGTGGTTAGACAACCATATACCTTACAAAGTGATCCTCCCACTATTTCAAGTACCCACCTGGCACCGAACATAGTTATTGCAGTATTATTGACTGTATTCCCTGTGCTATATTTTACATTCCCATGACTGCTTTCTAACTAGCAATTTGCACTTCTAAATCCCTTTACCTTCTACAGCCAGCCCTCCTTTACCCACCTTCCCTTTGGCAGCCAGCAGTCTGTTGTCTGTAACTATGAATCTGTTTCTATCTTGTTTGTTCATTTATTTTGATCTTTAGGTTCCACATACAAGTGAAATCATATGGTATTTGCTGTCTCTGTCTGACTTACTTCAGTTGGCATTAAGTCTTCTAGGTCCACCCATGCTGTGGCAGACAGTAAGATTTTATTCTTGCACTGTTTCCTTTAATATATATAGGTTCTGCAACTGTCTGCATTTCATAGCTGTTAAAACTAAAGACCAGGAAGGTAAGGCCACTTGCCCAAGGTCACACAGAGCTAGGACTCATGCCCACACCTCTCTGTCACCCAAAACCTCACTCTGAACCACGGTATCAAGCTGCCTGACTTCATGTGTGCATGTGGCATTTTGTGAATGAAAATGCATTTGCCTGTTCATCTCCTTCCATCTCTGCTGTAGTTGCATTAGTTTGAGCAGGTACAATCACTCCCCTGATGCTGGAGAGGAAACTGAGGCACAGAGGTTGAGTGACGTACTCAAGGTCCCACAGTGATGAGTGATGGGATCAAGGACCAGGTCCACAGTCTCCAAGTCCAGTTTCCCCCCACCACCCTGATGCTCTTGGAAATCTGCTGTTTCCCAGCCTCTGCTTCTTCTCTAGACTGGAGGTGTGGTCTGGGCTCTGGTGAGTCAGAAACTGGGTCAAAACGCAACGAATTATGGAGTGGATATAGCAAAGGCCTTAGAAAGAAAAAACATTATTACTTTTGTTGTTTTTAAACAACATCTGAATGCTACCCATAAACAAAATCCATTGTTTTAATTTGAAATACTATTTTTCAACTGAGCTGCTTCCTTATGCTCTTCATTGTGAATAGTGAAAACACTTGACGTAATAAAACTTTCACGACACTCTAAGTTGCCTCAGCAAAATCAGCTTTTACTTTATGGTCACTCGTGAGGCCAGAGAGTGGGGGCAAGTGCAGCGGTCAGAGAAACGAGGGCGGGCAGGGCAGCGTGCAGGGAGGAAGAGGACAGGAAGAAACCGGAGCCTCCGAATGGAGCAGTCTGAGTTAACTCATTAGAAAAAATCCTTTGTGAATTTAGCTTTAGAAGTTTAAGAGTCAAAAACAAAAATAAACCTCCTGACAGACTGCACTCGAATCAAAGTGCTTATTCTACCTTTACCTTTTGTTGATGCATACAGTTATAAACGACACGATAGGATGTCTGAGACTTCATTAAAGATGACCCAGTAGGCGGGGGCAGTGGATGGGGTAGGTGAACAAGATTGCCATTATTGGTAACTGGTGTTATCGGATGACTGGTACGTGGAGGTTCATTATAATAACTACTTTTGTAGGTGTTTGAAAATTTCCACAGTAAGTAGTTTTTAAGAAACTCTATTCTATCATGGCCAATTAGTGCCATCTATGGGTCATCCCTGGGAACTGTCCCTTAAGGGAGGAAAACTCCCTGAAAGGCTAAAAGCAGGAGGCAGTGACTAAACCCTTGGCTTCTCAAAAAGACTAAACAGTAGGCAGCTGATGCACCTGCTCCTGCTTTGGAGTCAGAGGGTTGGTAACAGTGTGAAGTATAAACTTTTCATGTGTTTCCATGTCTAAATTCATAGGCACAGAATTAAGCACCAGATCGGCTATTTGTACTCACTAACTGCAAACAATTTTTGCAAAAATGGAATGGGTCACTTTGTAAAATTCATGGAGTCTGGGTCTCAAAGTGTTGATTCAGCCATACTAGTTAGTATAGCTCAAAAATGACAATTTCTTCATCTGTAGAAAAAATAACATACATATTCCCTCCATCCCTACCTTCCTTAGCAAATCAATAATTTGGAGGGTCAATATATTCTAGTAAAAATAACTTTTGATGTTAGAACTGATTTTTCTCAGATCATCTGCACTAACACTTGTTAATATTTCTTGTGTAATTTGGAATGTGTAACAACAATAATTTTCTGGAGTTCAGTGGCTCATGGTTGGACTTCTGTTGTATGCTGCCTTCTCGTTTTGCCCAAATGGCCCACTTTCAGATTAAGCATCATTTTTAATCAGGAAAGGAATGGGAAGACAGCCATTTAATTGTCTAGGATGTCTGCAGAATCAGTTTCTTCTGAGACCTTCCTTCTTGGGTTGCAGATGGCCTTCTTGTTGTGTCTCTTCCTCCTCTTATAAAGGCACCTGTCCTATTGGATTAGGTCCCAAAGTCATCATCTAACCTTAATTATCTCTTTAAAGACCCTATCTCCAAATTCAGTCACCTTCTGAAGAACTGGGGGTTAGGCCCTCAATATATACATTTTGGGAGGGGGGACACAATTCTGTCCATAACTGTTATTATTATTATTGCATTTTTTTTTGTCAGTGATAAAAGCAAGGCTTGATGAATTTCAGTATCCTGCCCAAGATTTTATAGCTTGGAAGTGGCACAGTTCGAATGTGAATCATCTCTCTCCCGCACTGCATGCTGGTTTCCTGCTTACCCATTTCTTTGTGCTAACACTCTTTTCCTGTCTTTGATCTCTTCTTGAGGAGCTGGACATAAACCTCTCAGCTCACTGCTCTTTGTTGTTGTCTTATTTTAGTATTAAATGAAGATATTTTAGACTAAAGTTTTAAAATTCAGTTGCATTTATTTCAGTAATAGCCAAAGGGTTTTAATCGCACATTTCCGCAGGGAAATAGATATGGGCTAACACAAAACATTGAGTTGGGGAATAAGAAATTCTTGTCATGGTTTCCCTTGTCTCTCGTTTGGATTAATTTTCTTAGCTGGCTCCTCCGGAGCTCTGAGCCTTCTTGTTTTCTACTTTTATCCTTAAGAGAAGCTGTTCAGTAACCTCCCTCTCCCTCCATTTGCTCCTCATCACTCCATCTTCCTTTGGTCTATTTCTCCAGGAAAACGCCTGGTGTCAGTCAGTTCCTTACTAAAGTTTTAAGGCTCACTTTGAACATGCCAGCGGAAGTGAATCAGCGGGTGATTCAAAAGTCTGCCACCTTCCAAGTGGTAATTTACATTTTAGGAGATCTCCAAATAGGCAGCTCCCATCTTATTTGCTGTCTTCTTGGTACAGGAAATGTTTTCTTACCTGCTAATAATAATATTAGGAGTAAAACTTCCTGTTCAACATGGCTGACTGAGTATGCCTGTTTCCTTCCAAAATCCCATTAGAATGAATGAAAAAATGTAAAAATTTAGTATAAGAATACCTTATCTTTCTACTTTATATACACATACTCATTTAATCTTCAGAACAAATCTGGTTAAGTAGTAATGTCAGCATTACCAGTAAGGGAGTCAAGTTTCAGAGAAGTTACTTAGCTTGCTCAAAGCAAGACAACGTATCAGTGGAATGGCAGCACCTCTGCGCAAGTCCAGGATTGTTTCATTCAGAGCTTTGCTCTGTCTAGGTTACTTTGTTCAGCAAGTCTAACCATCCGATCAAGCACAATTGTCTTCTAATTATATAAGAATTGCTTATATAAAGAAAACACTTTATATCTAATTTAAAATCCAAAGATCTGATTTTATTTGC